>VWZG01011747.1:73114-101241 GCA_013396735.1 Grallaria varia | reverse complement strand
CAAATTAAAATTTTGTTTTAAATTTAAAAGAAGCATGGTCAATTTTGAGAAAGGAATTCTAAATTGTTTCAGCTTACGCTAAACTAAGACAATCTCATGAATAGAGGCAAGACTTGTTGGGTGTTTATTGCTACCAAGTCATCTCCAACCTTCACATCACCAAGATGAAGATGACAGCCAAGATATCGCTGAAGTAGTTGTGCTGCCTCTTCAACTTGCCTACAGAATAGAAGTGAGGAAACACTTGAAGTGGCAGGAGAAGCAACAGGAGCTGTAAAAGAGGAGGAGCCCAGGAGACAGGAAAGGCACAGAGTTGTGTCTGCAGAGACCAGCCTATCCAGGCCCTCTGAACTGCAAGCTGCTTCCTTGAGGAAAAGCTACCTTGGCCCCTGCACACTGGAATGGGTTGGTGCCCAGGGAAAGATTTCCACCACTGCACCATGGTGGATTGCTCATGGTTGCAGGCAGCAGGGGAGTCCAGTGTCACTCAGTATCACTGACTTTCATCCCTGCTTCCACAGGAGCTGTGTGCAAGTCCCTGGACTTATTCGGCACCAGCCACTGGAGCCCTCACACATAGCTGGGCTGCAGACGGAAGGATGCAACAGGGGCAAGAGAAATGGGAATCCCTGCCCGTTCTGGGTAGATGGTGAGAGGTTTTCACCTCCCTTCCCACCTTGACTGTGCCTGCAAGGTGGCCAGGATGGAAGGCTGGTGTGAGCTGCTGGAGAAAGGCACATCTGTATTCAGTGCACCAACATCAGGATTGGGATAAGAAGCAACTCAAGTAGTTCTCCCCACTCTATCCCAAAGAGGGTGCAAAATTAGGGTCAAAGGCAGCCCAGGGTCCTTACAAAGCACCTACAACCACCATCTAGCTGGGGATCTTAGACTTCACAGCCCTGCAGCAGCAGGATGCTTCCCTCACTGCACCTCTTCAGTACAGAAAGAGAAGCCCAGTGCTTTTCTTCAGAGATCAGCCTTTGCTTTCAGAAAGCTCCAAGTGGCTAAACCAGGCTGGAGCCTACTGCTGGTGCCACAGAGCTGAACAGCCAAGAGACAAACCTGGGGCAGCAATGCAGATAGGAGACCTGGGAGGGCTCTTTGCAGCAGTGGTGAAAGGGCTCTGTCCTACCATGAGCATCCTCCAGCTGGTAAGAGGAGTTGCACCTTGACCAGCTTTTTTCCAGGCCTTCTTTGCACCCAGAAGGGATTCTGGGAGTGAGGGAAGGGAAGACGGGCAACCCCTCCTCCTGCGCCTTCCCGGCTTCCCTGAAATTTGTCCAAGAACAAACTCTCAGGGATTAGCAGCAGACACATCCTGGTGAGAACAATGTTAAGGGATTATGAGATTAGAAATACCATTTATGCCGAGAGGAATAACTCTTAATTCTTATCTGATTGTCTACAGATGTCAGCAATCAAAGCGCCTCTTTCATGCAAAGCAGGGATCTCTGCCCAAGTGGTAGGTGAACAGGACTCCCCTGCCTAGCACAGGAGAGCCAGCTCCTCCTCCCGCTGACACGAGCCCCAGATAATGTTTGGCAGCAGCTGCCAGCATGTTAGTTCCTTCATGGGGAAAAGCTGTTCAGCAGGAGCCCTGTGCTGGCCCTGTATCCCCCTCCTCTTCCATCTCTGCTGGGCTGCCTGCTCACTATAAGCTCACCTGTGCCTGCTGCGTGCAGGGTGCGGGTGGAGAGCCTGTGATAGTGGGTGCTGCTTTGCCCAAAAAGCAATGCCACCTTGAAACTCCACACATCCACATCACCTGCAAGCCCACTGCAGCCCATTTGCTATCCTGTGCCACCAGTTCCTCCTGTCCTGGGCTGTCCTGCCATGAGCAGTGTCAGCACCTTTGGACACAGCAACCATGACCTGCAGGGTGCATGGCCTCCCCTGAGTGAGGTATGCCTCTTCCTGCTTCCAGAGGGGTCAGACAGTTTCATAAAGAGACAAACTAACCAGGTCTCACCCCAAAACAGTGTGCTGCCCCACTGTACTCTCAGTGTCTGCCTTACACGCAGCCGAATGGGCTAGGAGTACCAGGGTTAGAGGCAGCATCACTGTCTCTGTGGCACAGCTGCTCCCTGGGCTGGCCAAGCACTTTGTGTCAACCTGCCTAGGGAAGCAGCTCCTAATGGGGTGGCCTGGGAGACTCTCCCCAGCCATTAAGGAAGGTAAGTGGTTCTGAGTGTGCTGTGCCAAGCTCCTGTCTGCACATTGGAGGCAGAGGTTCCTGCTGTTTGAAGGCACATTATCTCCATTCGGCTCCTCATCAAAAGCTCTCTGTCAATCCCTCCTTTGGAGGAGGGCTGCAGGAGCTTTCTCTCCTTCATGCTAATGCTTACATGAGCATCTCCATCCTATCGCCCCTCTTCCTTTGCTTTCTCAGACCTGATCCATCTCATTCCATTTTGGCACATTTTGCTTTCTGCCTTCCCTGTGCCTTGCAGAGACCTCAGTGCTGAGCTGAGCCACCATCTGGCTGCTCCAAGCCAGGAGCAGGGTGCACACAAAGCCAAGGCATCACAGAGCTGGGCAAGGAGCATCCTAAGCAGGGACATGGAGCATCCTCTAAACACCCCACAGCCTGCTGTGCTGCGGATTCTTCCTCGCAGCCCTGCTCTGCACCACCAAACACCCGAGTCACATAATCTGATGAAAGAAACAGCATCTGCGAAGCTAAATCTGCAAGACAGGGATATGCACCTTCCTTAGCTCACCGACTTGAAGGCCACGGGAGAAAATTAGTTCATCTCACCTGACCTCCTGGGTTGCACAGGCCATTACATCCCTCCATTACCCCTCTATTGAGCCCAATAACTCGTGTTTGACTGAATCATCTTTCAGCAAGGCAGCCAGCCTTGCTCTGCAGATAACAAGCGACAGAGGAGCCGCCACGGCTTTTGGCAGTTTGTTCCGATGCTTAATCATTTTTTCTATTAAAAATATGAGGCTCATTTCTAATTCAAACGTGGTTGTGCTCAGCTTCCAGTTATTGGCTCTAGTTTTGCCTTTGCTTGCTGGTTTAGTACCCAGTATCTTCTCTGCTTGAAGGTAATTACCAATGGGAGTCAGGGCATCTATCCAGCTTTCCTTGAAGGCACTGAACAGACTATTTTAAGTCTTTCTCATTTTGGCAGTTCCCCCTGCAGCCTTTGCATCCTTCTTTACTTTCCTGGTTTTCCAGGGTCCTTCTCAAATCATGTCTTCAACCACAGCACAGGAACAATCTGCAAGGAGCTACTATTGTCTTTGTTGTGCATATGCAGCATTTGGCAGAGCTAGCTCAATCTTGGATCCAAGAGACCCCCTTTTGGCCAGCCTGTCCCAGCGCAAACTCACAATTTGAGGCATCTCTATCCTGGCACCCTCCTGCAAGAGGTATCTTCTGCGCTCTCTGCAGTTTTGCTTTCTTCATCATACTTAAGCCTTGGAGGTGTGTGGTAGCACAGACCTTACACCACCACCAGTCCTGGACAGCTGCTCTGCTCACCGCAAGCGAGCAGAGTGAGCGCTGAAGTTTGCTGGGAGTCACTAGGAGACAGGCAAGGGAGAGAAGGGAATGCATCAACACAATGCCTGCAATGACTATATCTCGTAGCAGCTTTGTGAACTTTTTAATGTACATGAAAAATCCCACCACTCTTTTCACTTCTGAACAACACCCTCAGCATCCTCCGTGGGCCAGCGCAGCAGTCCTTGCACCACTATGGCAAAAATCACATCCATGAGCACTGCCTTGGTAGCTAAAACTGTGAGTGGTGCTTCCTCTCTTGAGCCTTCAGAGGAGATGGGAGCATTGTTGGTGACTTATGCTTCTCCAGCAAAGTAAGAGGTGTTTGCAAAAGCCACATGTCACCACTGCCACTTTCATCAAGGAACAGCCAGGTGCTCTTGCACAGAACAACCTAGAAGCATTTTCCCACCTGCTTTGCATTGATGTGAATAGCAAGGGTGGTCACAGTACCAGCACCTCCCACCATGCTCTCTTCTCCAGGAATGCAAAGTTCTGATTTTGGACCTTATTGAGTCATTTACATCCCATGCTTCAGGTCAGCTGGAAATGCGAATTCTCCCCTCCTTAGAATTCATGACTCTGTGAGTAGAAGGAAGCAGAAACAAACCCATGTGCTGGCCAGCCATGCTCAGCTAACTGTGCCTTGCTTGTCCAGGCAGCAGGAGAGGGAGGAGGGATGGCCAGAAGGACTGGATGATGGAGGCTGTGGCACAAAGGGGAGCATGAGTAGAGGCTGCCCGTGAATGATGCCTCCAGGCTGGCTGCCTGTGAGCTGTCCCACTCCATGGTGTGATTTAGAAACATCCAGTCCTGTGCTACCAGAGTGTGCTGCTTCCTGGGAAGGACTGCAGTGGGCAGGAGTCCTGAGATTGGGGGTGCCCAACTCAACACACCTCATTTGGAAGGCCTGATAGGGTGAGGATAGCTCTGAATCCTCAGTCTGGTTTTTGAGCCCAGTTGTGTGGCTTTGAAAAATCGCTCCCCAGTCTGTGCCTTTGTCCTAGTTATAGTGGCTGGGACCAGTTTATCACTGTGGGAATGTAACTGGAACTGTGTATTCCATACCCTCTCTGCCATTTATCATGAACTGTTAACGATGCATTGTTTGCAACAGCTGCCCAGGACACACCTGGCACCTCAGGCTATGGACTGTGTGCATGGGAAAAAACAGAGATAAGAAGGTTCCCTGTTTTCACACCAATGATTCAGGTGTGATAACTCCCCTCCAGGAGTCATTAACACCTTCACACCCAACCTGAGGGGTCATGTCTGCTAATGGGCCATCAAGTAGACCAAAAATATCCTGTGACTCACTGAGTAAATTGCCCGTTGTGAAAACCCTCACCCTGGGAGAGGTACTGGGTGTTCCTATCTGAACTGAAGCATATATAAGCTTGGGGTTTGGGAACTTGAGGCACTCACTCACTCGTCAGACTGAGAGGAGGACCAGGACCTCAACAGGACTGCATCTACCGCTCTCAACCAGACTGCGGCCACCAACCTTCTGGAAGGAAAACAGGTTTTCCTTTTTCTTTTTGCTTTGGACTCAGGGGACCACGTGGTGCTCAGCAAAGGGGCTGGTGAGCACCATACTGTTTGTGCCCCAGGGGGCTGGGTTGTACAACTGGGTTTTGAGGGCTGAAACCAATTTTCCTTTGTATCAGTGTATCCATTGCAATCTTTTTATTAAATTGTAGTTCTGACTTCTAAACTCTTTTGAGTTGGATTCATTTCTCCTGCCGGTTTACTTTTAAAACCAGCACATCTTAATTTAGACTTTTCTGCCTTTTTATTTAGACTCTAACGTCCTTGCTTCCCACTGAGCTGGGGGTCTTTTCCCTGGCAGGGAGGGGAAGGGGAGATGGCACAGGCTGACCTATACCACCAATGCAGCACTGGAGTCCATGTCCCTGGGTTTTCAGTGAGGGCAAGAAAGGAAGAGGAGGCCAAACAGCCTTTTCAGAGGGCAGCTGCACCTGGCTGGTGAGTCAGGAAAGTCAGGGACAGAAGGAAAGGTGAGCAGCTTGGGTCCAAATGCAGAGAACAGGGATGAACTCAGCACTGGAGGGATAAGCATTAGGAAATCAATTAGGAGCCAGAAATGTGCTCACAATGGCCAGAGACCTCCATGCCAACATCCCTTCTTTGCAAAGGTTCATTCAAATTCATTGTACACTTTCAAGCAACAGATCTGCCCATCGGGCCATGCTGTAACACCGCTGTGCAGGCAGGGATGCTGCGGCATGCAGGTGGTGATCCACAGGTATGCACAGGCAGGTTGTTGAGCCCTGGACCACCACCTGCACAGAGACAGCAGCACAGACACCTTTCTGCCCAGTGCCCTCCACTCTGCTCAGACAGATGCCTGTGAAGCACTGGATGTTTTGGGCTCTTACCTCACTGCAGGGACGGTTTGGGGAGCATATACTGCCTTGGGCACTTCTCTGGGAGAAGCGTATGTTGGGACCTGTGGGCTACACCATAAGGATGTACCCCCCCACTCAAGAGGCAGGGATTCAGTAAGGCAGTTATTCCCCAAAAAAGTGAACGGTACCATGTCATCTTCATAGAGATGACAAATCCCAGCTCATTCACCATACACACAACATATTTTACAGCTCCAGCCTGCCAGGACCAGGCACTGACTCAGACCAACACAGGTTGCACAGCATCCAGTAAGCAGCGAAAAGGCACAGAGCTGCTTGCAGCCCTCTGCTTTCTTCCCATGACACATGACAAGCCACACTGTACAAGGCTGATCCTTGAGGAACATTCAGAGTTGGGGTGTGCTCAACACAAAGCTACTCATAATGTTAAATTGTGCAGACATAAAACAGACATGGTTGGGAATGCTCAGAACAAGACAGCCCAACATGAGCAAAAATACAGCACCAAGGTCTGAGCTACAACTCCTAACCTCCTCCTTGTTTCTTGGCATGGACTCACTGAGTGATCTGGCCTCCAGAGGTGGAGAGCAGCACCCAGAAACTCTTCCTGCATGTCCAAGCTCACCCTTGCAGGAAATCAAACTTCCCCTGTGAACCTGACTGTCTTTCTAGTTGCTCTGTCCTCCACATCTCTCAGCTTGGGCAAACTGCAGCACTGGGGAGCCACTGCTGGTCCCTGCAGCCATGAGTTTCTGCACATGCACTGCTGGGCTGTGCTATCTTCATGTCCCCAGAGCAAGACCAAATTTCCTCATGCTGCTTGAAACATCAGGTTGCCATTGCTCGCTTGCTTTTGAAAACACCCGCACCCCCCTCACTCCCCTCCATCATCAACAGCCAGGCTGCCCAGTCTGGTACCCTGTGAGCTGGTGGAGAGAGGGACACCCAGCCTGCTGTTAGCTGTGCTCATCAGGCTGTGTATAGCTCCTGTCAGCACAGAGAAGACCATCCTGGAGAGAAGACAAGCAGCCGTCACTCTAGGGATGGTATCATAACCCATTTTAATAAGACATTTTGTTCCCCCTCCCCACCATCCCAACTCATGCAAACACTGCCTTGTTTAGTTGGCAGCATATGATAAAGACCCCCAGGGAGCACAGGAGGGGGAGAAAAGGGACATCTGTTTAGAGCATTTCTACTGCATGGTTCTCCCAGGCTATTTCTATCTCTTCTTGTCAAAATTTATCAACTGCGTAATTGTTTAAACAGCATTAAAGTGCTTAGAGCAAGAGCAACTGGAAATTGTCCTGTAGTTGCCTCTGGTACTGATGCTGACAGCTCAGGAAGGGACTGGGGAGAGAAGGGATCCATCGGGCATGGGAACCCTCTGACTTCTTTTCCAGGGGCAGAAGACACCACCCTGTCCTGCAAACACGAAAAAAATAATCTCACTTTATCCCAGTGCCCTTCTCTGATCTCCAGACCCAAAATTTTCCTCCCTCTCCTCTGTTCCCTGTCTTGACCTGCTGTTAGCACACATTTAGTCTGCTAAATTATTTACAGCAGACTCACCGGCTTGGGAAACCATAGCTAATGACAATGCCTTTCACACCAAAGTACCCTGGATCTTGTCCTGACCCTGCTGAGCCCTTGGCTGGCACCTCACTGCCTGCCCAGGCTCTGCTGTAGATCCCAGCCCTACCAGAAGTTTCAGAGAGACACAGAAAAGCCCTGGGAACTGGGAAAAGATGAGGATTTGTTGCTGCCTGCCATCTCCTCTCCTTTCAGGCAGGAGGGATGTGGCCACACAAGGTCTCCACTGTGGCGTCTTCCCATCCCTGGTGACACTACCTGGCTCGGGTCCCTGCTAACATGGGCACATGTGGCCAGTGACAGGCAAGAGCTTGTACCCTGTGCTGGTGACATCGGTGGGGTTTCTTCTTCCAGCACTGTCTGGGAAGAAAACAGTGAACTTCTTTAAGTACCTCAGCTGTATGGAGCTGTGAGTGGAGAAGGGAAAGCAGCATTTACATGTGGAGCATTGAACCCTTTGCTCCCTGCCCTCTTGCTGCAGTGACAGGAGGTGGCTGCATCCTGGCCAGTCCCTCCCATCCCAGCACGCTGGAAGCTGGGGACACATCGCTGGTGGGAGACAGGAAGTTTGTGTCAAATATTTTGACAAGGGGCACTTAGGAGCAGCTCAGACAAAACCCTTCCTGGCGCAGAGGCGAGTGCAACCAGCACCAGCGTGTGTCCCCTCAGCTCACCCCAGCAGTCAGGGTCCCAGCCTGTGGTCACCGACCCTCAGCCAAGGAGGCCTTGTCTTCTCAGCCCTAGGCATCCCTGATTCCCAGCACTGCCCACAGCAAGGGTTGTGGGAAGCTGTTTAGACTGGACTTGAGCTTCTATAACTACAGAGCTGTTTTAATCATGTTAAGCAGGATAAACAAACTTCAGGAGAGCAGCAGAAGGATGTGCTGCCATCTACCCAGGACATGGGATGCTGGTGCTGCACAAAGCCTTCCGTGTTCATACTAGGCAAGAACAGGGAGCTGCCAAGCCCCAAAGCCCTTCTTCCTTTTCTCCTCCAGCCCAGCAGCTGGAGCTAGGCTCCCCCTCTATCCCATCCTATGAGCTTATTCCCAGCCCAGCTGCAGGAGAGGATGCACAGGGAGCCTCTGGACTCATTTCACATGTAGGTCCAAAGCTCAGGATCACACATTCACTAAGAGGGTTCTTGAATTTTGAGCAGCCCTTCTCTGACAGACACTCCACCCCTGTGTCTGGCTGGTTCCTGTCAACCCTGGAACTCTGCCACCCGAGAAGGGTGGTGAGGGGGTGACCACCTTCTCCCTCCTCAGCGCCTTCACGCCATGAGATGTCGACTCAGGTGGAGCTATGAGCTCTCCACAGCACCCAACACAGTATGAGCTCATTGTTCAGTGAGGTCTACCATGGGGCCACGTTCCTTCAGGTACTGATGGTGACCTGCCATGGGATGTGTGATACTGGGCATGCTGTTCCCGCAGGCAGTGGCTCCACAGGCCACACCATCAGCAAGGCCAGGGCAGAGTTGCCAGCGCTATGGTCCCATGACATGGCACCTAATAAACACCATGTGACGCTACCCTGGCCCCACCACCGTGCGCTCCTCGCCGCCCCCAGCTCCCCCGCACTAAGGGGGGGGAGTCACAAGGGTGGGAGAAGGGATATTTTTATTGTTTCTGACACCTCCTGCCCCAGATTATCATGTTTTACGCAGCGAGCCAAAGAAGCATCACTCTGCTATGCTGCAGCTGGGCTGGCTGCCCAGCCCGTCAAGGGGAAGGGCGAGAGGAACGCAGCGGGGCGCGGGTGTGCGCACGCAGGGGTGCGAGCGCGCGGGTGTGTGCACACGCGGGCCACGGGGCACGGCTTCATTCAGCCCTCCCCGCTGCGGCACGCAGCGTGCATCCCGTGCAACGGGGCAGGGAGGTCGCCTGCTGCCTGCAAACGTGTTTGTTTTTCTAGTCGGGCTCCTAATTCGATTAGGACTAATTGCATTTGGGAGCGTGGTGGGGTTTTTTGGGTGGGTTTTTTTTGGCCTTCGCCTTAAAAAGCTGGGATAGTGATTTGCATACCCTTATCCGGTGTGCCTTTCCAGCTCCTAGCTGGGCCAAGACCTGAAATCTGGTCACTGGCAGTACAGTTCATCCATTGAATTTTCTCAGCCACAAAAAAACCAGCACAGCATGAGGAGGCAGCACTTGGAGAGCCTGCATGCCTCGTGAAATAAAGATGAATTTCGATGAATTAAGCACTCCTGCAAGCTAGTTGACCTCTTCTGTCACACTCCCTTTCTGTGGCTCTCAGGAACTGAAGGGTGATGCCTGGCTGTGAATTGCCCCAGGACTACTGCACCTAACCACGCCCCCAGAGTTCCACATCCCTCCATTGCTATCACACCATTGCAGTAAACCCAACTGCTCTGGGGTGCATCTCCTGATGCTTGAATACCAGGATAAATTTAAATTTATTGGCTCCATTATTGTAATAGGTTTGGTCCACATTGACGTAGTCCTGCCCCAAGCACTGCGTGCGCAAAGCCTTGGGGCTGACCTTGTGTGGGACTGTGCCCAAGGGGCAGGAGCACATTTGGAGGGTGAGAGGGATGAATCGAAGGGGTGGGCGTCCCTCCCTGCCAGCTGGCCCTGGTGCCAGGGAACGGCCCCAGTCATGTTTAACTTGTTGCTCTCGAAATAGCCTAAGTTTACATCGCCGCGGGAAGGGATTGGATAAGGTCATAGGGGAAAAATCCATCAACAGGGCTTTTTAAAAAAAAAACAAAACACCGAGTTCTGTGTCACAGATCACTGGACATGAGCAAGGAAATATCTGCACTCGCTGACCCCAAGCCCAGGACTTCTCCATCAGCATCTGTGCGAGTGACAGGAGTGCTAGCCTGACCAGAGGCACCCTACTCTGAGGCTGCCAGAGCCAGCCAAAACTCTGTTCTCCCAAGCTGGCACATCCACAGTGACCTTCTTCAGTTCTTCCCACCAAACCAACCCATGAAAGAAGACAAGCATACACCAGTCTCCAGCACTGCCTCCTCCACTGTTTAGCTGGTGCCTGTCATGGGATGCTCATGCCTGCCCTGGAGCTGCATCCCACTCCTGGGGAGCCAGAGGTGCATGTTTCACATGGAGATGTCACAACCTTCTATTTTTTTTCTTTTTTCTTTTGGATAGGTGAAAAAGAAAAAAATGTTTTAAAAACAACTACAACAATAAAAAATTGATGCAAAATTGCAGTACAACCCTCCAGTTGCAGCTGGAACCCAGCTGGGAGGAAAAAGACTTCTAAGGGAAAAGGGAGGCTCTGATTATTTATTAGTGGCCGATGTTTGATTGCTTGCTAATCAGTCCAGAGAACGCACTCGGGTTCTCCTGGCGTCCCCACTCACATGTGGTTCCTGTTGCTTGGTCCCTCCCCGCCTCCCTCTCTCTGGTTTTGCTTTGTTTGTTTTTCTGATAATTTGGTTGTTTTTTCCATGTCATTTTCCGTCAAACCGCATGTTTTTTCCCCTTTCTCTCGCCAGGCACTGCAGTGACAGACATGGAGGAAGCAGGCCAGTCTGGGACTGCTTGTCCTCTCCCAGTCTCTTTCCCAGTCCCTTTCCCACCACTCACTGCCTGGGAGGCAGCGATGCCCATGGGGCAGGGCTGGGGCCAGCACCACGCTACAAGACCCCGCACCCCACTGCGACATGGAAGGTGACTCTACTCTCTACATCTCAAGCTGTGCCCCTGCTGCTGGAGGGGATTCTGCTGTATTTCCTCTCCCACGCAGACCCCATCCCTGCCTGCACTCCAAACCACTAGGCAGCAGCCTTGGTGGGCAGTGGGCAGAGCGATGAGGGTCAGATGCATGCTGGCAGGGCTTGGGCATTCCCAAGGCCAGGCAGAAGGACAAATGGACAGAGCTGCCGGGTTGGGATGGAGATAAGCAGATTAGAAAGGGACAGAAAAATGGGAGCGGAAGGAGGGTGCCTGCCCTGGCTGCCTCCCTCCCTCCCTTCTTTGCACACAAGGCCTCCCAGCTCCCATGTGCGCGCTTCAGCTTCTGGCAGCCTTTCCACCGTGCGTTTCCACTCTTCTCTGGCCCATTAGCAGTATTTTTATAGCATTCTGTAACGCACGGAGCCGTGTGCCAAACCTCAAGAGTGCATTATTTCCCAACGTCTTTGTTATATCCACCCCCAGGCCCTCTGGCTGCGCGTTTCCAAATGCAGTGCTGTGGCTTGTGGGGGCAGCCAGGAGCCTGGCACCACGCTCCTGGTACCCAGAGCCTTCCCCTCCCTCCTGCCTGCTTCTGGTGCTCAGCCCCGGGCTCAGGCCAGGGATGCCTGGTCTGCAAAAGGACCTGGACCCATCTCCTGCTTCTGGCCACACTTGGGCATCTGCTGCTCTCCAGGCTGCAGGGCAGGTGATCACTGAAGATAAACACAGGGCATCCTGGTTGCTCTCCTGTATTTCACCTCATGTTCAGCTGCCTGAAAAAAGAGGCAGACCAACAAGTCATTGCTGAAGTGCCCTGGAAGAGGCTTTGCTGGAGAAGTGACAGATTCCCCCAGCCCATTTTTTGCTAGCAGTGATTCATGCCCTGTAGGTGAGTGATTTGGACCCTTAGCAATAATCAGGACTGTGGGCCCTTCCTTCTCATCATTCCCAGATGAACACTGTCCCACTGTATGTGCACCAGTGTCCCTATTTCTGCAGGGGATGAAACAGCCCAGATACCCCCAGTCCCTGCTGGGTGTTGATGGGCTCTCAGCCACATCCCCCATGATGTGCATCTGGGTGTCAAACCCCACCCTGAGGACCAGATGAATTACCTGTGTCCTCACTCCCTGTCTGCTGAAGCACATCGATGAAACATTATGTAGCATCCTGGTCCCTTCAGCAAGAAATCCCCAGTCCAGGTATCCTTGGGTACCCCCACAGCCACTGACACATCCCACTGGAGCCCCCTGCTCCTTGTGGGCCAGAGACATTATGGAAAACACCACTGAGAGTGGTCCAAATGCTCATGCTGAAGCTTCCCCATCTCTCCCAGCAGCTCCTCTCTTCAGCACAATCTGATCCCCTTTAGCTATTTCCTAAGCTGTGTTCCAGTTCTCATACTAATCCACATTTTCTCTGGTTTAACTCATAATTTCCCATGTGGCATCATAGCAAATACTTCACTGAAGTCAAGACAGATTACATCGACCACATTTCTGGTCTTAGAAAATCGTTTCCCTTATCAAAGAGAACTATCAGGTTAATTTGGTGTGATACATCCCTGGCAAGTCCCCCTTGTATTTTTCTCCCATTTTACATTTGTCTCCATGTCTTTAATTGCTTCCTCTTCCAGGCATGCCCCACAGCCCCACTGTGTTGTGGGGTCAGGCGGTCTGATTGGGACTTTTCCTTCTCGCAAGCACAGGAGACAGACTGCCTCTCCCCACAGCACTGGGTACCACCACTGACCTCTCAGCTGCTAATGAGCCTTGCTAATGAACAGATGTCCTCACATGGGGATGAGGTGCTCCCCAAGTCTTCAATCCATTGTATTCTTTGAAGGTGCCTCCATGACGCAGGATCATCTCCAGGTTTTAGCCTTCCTCCTCTCCCTTAGCCTCTGCTGCCCTTGCTCTCAGCATTGCCACTCAGACCTGGCAGGGCTCATTTGGTATCCATCTCTGCTGAGCTTACTTTTAATCTCCCCTGAAACCTGTCTGCAGGGCCAGCTCTGCTCTTCTCTCCTCATTTGCTCAGCATTTATATGGCTAACCCCCCTTTTCATTTCCTCTGCAAGGTCTCACTCAGCTTGACTCCTGGCAGGTCTCCCTTTATCCCTGTGCTCACTGACCCCTGTGACAGAGCTTGCTTTGCTAATTGACACCCTTTCCTGGTCCTCGACCCCTCTCTGCTCCCTCTCCACATCCTTCCTGCGGTATTGTATTCTCAGGAGCACCCCTGACTTGCCTGTTGGGCACACTTCAGGTACCATCATTTATTTAATGAGATCCCCAGCACTTCTTGACTCACAGCCCCCAGCTCCTCACTCTCACTGCTGTCAACTTTCTTGTTGCCCCAGTAAAAGAGAAAAATGCAGGCATAGGCCTGTTTTCATTTAATTTCCCATGAAATGGGAAATGAAACAAGTCCAAGATCCCTCAAATCCCAGGTTTGGGCTCCCAATGCACCCAGCTGCAGCAGGGATGCTACCATGGGCCATGCTGCCAACCTCCCATGAGTCACCTCCAAGCCCAAGCCCATCTCCATCTCCATCTCCATCCCCTCCTGGGATGCTCCCAAACCCACTCCTTTGCATGAAGCCACACCCACACACCTCCATGGAATCGATCACTCCCAGTAGAGCCAGCAAACTTGGGGCAGGGAGGGGGATGCAGGCAGGGTTTGGGGGTGGCCGTGCTGGGAAAAGAAACCTCATGGAGAACATTAAATGAAAATCCAGGCAATTAAATTAATTACTACTAAAAGCGTCTCACCTGATTAGTTCCTTGCACAGTTAATTGTGTTAACAACACCAGACATTCGCTTATTTATTTATCACCCTATCTCCTGGGGCTGGTGGGCCCCTTCAGCGTCCAACTGGGCTCCTCAGCTGCCCAGTGCTCAGGGGGGCTGTGAGTCTTCGGCAAATGGGAACACACAATAATAGGAAACAGCAGGATTTGGGCTCTAACGCTGAGCAATTCCCACGGGTTCCTGAGCGGATTGACAGGGATTACTATTAGCGAGGTGCTTAGCAGATGGAAGAGCCATTGAGGAGTCACAGCGATGCCACAGCTGCAAAGGAGGCGGTTGGAGGCTGCAGCCCCCTCCCTGCTCCCCTCATTTCCTGCAGACCTGGACTTCAGTCCCCCATGCACTGCCACAGCCTGGGACCTTTTCCTAGATGGGATCTGGTGAGCATGTGCCCAAGCAGAGGAGCTGCAAAACCTCCCTGTGCTGGCACTCACACTGTGCCCAGCTCCTGACTTTTCTGTCTCTGAACTACTCATGAACACTCCCTCACCCCAACAGCCCAGTTAAGAGGCCCCTGACTCATTTTCTAGGCAGTGGCCTTTTCGTCTGCCTTCTCCCGGCCTCCACACCTGCTTGCTGGTGTAAGGCTTGCCCTGTGCTGACTGCTTCCCTTAATCTGCTTCTCACAGCACCCCTTTTCCTTGGCTCACATGCCAGGATCCCTCCCAGATGACCCTAACCCATGATTTGGACACCGTACAGCATCCCTAAAACTCGTATCTCTTCTATTAGTGCAGCAAATCCCTCCTGCCTGATTTTCAGAGCTTATGCAGACTCTTCTGTGACTGTCTGCCCCCGGACCATGGTCTAGGATGGAAACATCACCCTGACTGATGAATGGTGTGGAAGGTGAGACAAGGAATAGAGAGAGGCTCTGCTGTGTCTTCCAAAATGGGAAACATACAGCCACCTACCATGATGCAACCCTAGATGGCAGAGCTTCCAGTATCCTCCGCAGCAATCATCCCTCAGCCACCTATGCTGGCTGGTGCTCCCAGACACCCACCACTGCCAGTTGCAGACACTGTACTGTGAAACACACAGTTGCTATCAGCTGTACAAACACAGCAGCCCCTAAAACACACAGCTGCTGTCAGCTCTCAGCATCATGTGAAATACAGCACAACTCTTATCTCTCCCCTGTGGAGACCTGTGAATCGGCACATCTAGCACTTAAGAAATGCAAAATGCTGGGGAACATGCAGCTGTCCTCCAGCATCCCAGGATCCTGCAAACATGCAGGGATCACAAGCACCTTTTGGCTGCTCCTCCAAACAACCATGTGGCAGTAATTCCAGTTAGGACTTCTCCTTCCTGACTGCAATGCTCTCTGACAGTTCAGCCTGAACTCTTTCTACCTATGGAAATGATTGTAGTGGCACAGGACTGGATGGAAGGGATGCATTCCTTCCCAAATTATTCATTTAATCTATTGGCTTTGATGCAAAGTTTGGGGTGGAGGGACTGCTTCCACCCAACATTTTGCTGGAATTAGTATGCCACAGGGAGCTCATATGGTGGTGAGCAGCTGACAACCATATATATGGCAAGTAGAGGGGTTGGCATGGCAGGAGGGGGCTGTGAGGAGTCAATATGGGATCACAGAGTGTGGCTCTGTCCCACTCAACATGACATGCCGGAGTACTCACTTCCCACGCTCAGGTAGGTCTGGTATTTGAGGTGCCAGGAGGAGCCCTCATAGCAGAAGTACTGTCCACTCTGCATCACGCTCACATTCTTCAGGATCAGGTAGGACCCGTTCAGGTGGGACTCATCGATGTCAGTGCCGTTTACTGTCCAGGTCACAGCTGCATCCCAGTCCATGGAGCCACACTTCATGGTCACATCTGCACCTACCCGCTCGTACTGCATATGCACATCTGTGGGAGGAAGAGGAGAAAAACAGGTGAGCTCAGAGCCTGTGGACACAGCCACCTTGGAAAGGGGATCTTGCCATCCCATCTAGGAAGCAGAAGGACTGGAGCATGGACTGACACTGTGTTGGTGGCCAGGGAAGCCCAAGTTCTCTTCC
Source organism: Grallaria varia (assembly GCA_013396735.1). Classification (NCBI taxonomy): domain Eukaryota; kingdom Metazoa; phylum Chordata; class Aves; order Passeriformes; family Formicariidae; genus Grallaria; species Grallaria varia. The sequence continues at coordinate 85,224 of VWZG01011747.1, read as the reverse complement.
TGGTCCCAATAATGATTTATTTTAACCTTAGACTGGAGTGCAACAGCTGACAAATAACAGAGGATCAGTATTCAAGGACCACTTCCACCCACAGGATGGTTTCCCCTGACCTTTACTGTGGAGGAGACACATCAGGGCTGCATGTGTGGTTCACCAGCCAAACACCCGACAGCATGGCCAGACACACTCACTGGGAAGGCAGTGCCACTCCCGTATCTGCTTGACTTGTTAGAGGACACAAAGCAAACACAGACATCAGAAACTGCCAGCAGAGAGATGACAGAGCCCAGGGACTTGTCACCAGCAAACTCTGTGCATTTCCTAGCAGAGAGGGGAAGCAGGTTCCTCTCCTTGCAATTCCCCCAGGAAACGAGGCAGGAGGATTGCAATCTAACTGTGCTGTACTTTGGAAAGGGGCAGATGTTTGGTGCATGCAGTGCTGTTCGTCTCCCTGGCTGGGTTTTCTTCTCTCCCCACAATAACATGATGCCTTGCTGAGCTGTTTGATGTAGCATCTCACGAGTGGGGCATCACAGCTCATTGGGCACCAGCTGCCTAATTGAATTTTCTCAGGTTTCTGGACAGGAGCTGGAGCTGACATTCATTAATGATCCTTAGCAATTGAATATTTCCCATGTTGCTACACTTGGCTGTGCTGAGCTGCATGTGGCAAGGATAAAACCATGTGTGTGCATGTGCATGACACAGGGTGAAGCAGGACAGGCAGATGAGTGAGAGATGAAGTTCCTTCAAGGCTTCATCATGCTTTTGTGCACAGACAAGGTTGGTTCAGTTCTCAAAATACTCCTGGGCCTCAAGAACACATCTGACAAGGTGCCTTTCAAGGAAACTAAGCCGTCCTGACACACGGGAAAGTCCTTGCAGGGATTTATAGCAGCTAAAGGTCATGAGACCAAAGGTGAGAGCAAGGTGTCAAATGCAGAAGTAGAAGATGTCACCTGGTAAAGTCTGACAGAGATCAGAGCTGGATCAGATCTGCCCAACACACTCATAACTCACAGGTAAAAAGGGGTCAAGGCAGTGAGAGAAAAGAGTGTGGCTGAGGCTGTCAGGGCAGCCAAATCACAGCTGGGTCCAAAAGTGCTGCAGAAGGACATCATGGTACAGACCCACCAGGCAGTAATCCTGTGTCGATAAATGCACAGTGGGATGCATGCAGGGAAAATGAAGCCCTGCTTCTCCTACACACTCACGGTTCTAAATGAGCCACAACCTCCACGGAAACATATCTTGGAGTCACCACATTCACTTCCCTGTAAACATCAGCTCAGTGGTGACCAAGAACCCAAACCAAAATGGAAAGTACTGTAACCTAAAAGCTGTGAACAAACCTGTCCATGCTAGGAATATAGCGCCCCTAAAACAGAGCAGAGGAAGGAAACAGGAATAGCAAAGGCTGGAAACAGATCCCACATAAGGATGATACAGTAGACTCAAATCCTTTATCCATAAAGGGAGGCATCCAAGCAGAGATGTGACAGACACCTTAGCAATGATGAGTGACATAAGAGCATATCAGAGAAGGACTGCTTTGCTTTTTCTCTTAACAAAATAAGGAGCAGCAAAATGAGCAAAAGAAAGTGGGAGTTTTTTTGCATGAAAAAAAGTGGGGTTTTTTTTGCTTGACAGAAATCCATGTCCACCAGATGCTGTGGACATCAGCATTTGCGGAGGGAACAGTATGTAAATGAATCCATAGCAGAAAACACCACCCACGGCAGTAAACACTGAGCTGCCCAGTGAGCCTGGGGAGGCTGCAGGCAGCTGATGGTGAAGCAGGATGGGAAAAGCCCCCAGGCTTGTCCTGCTCTTTTCTCCCTCTCCAGACATCTGCTCCTGGGTCCCACCAATAGGTGAGACCACATGGGTATGATCCATCCATTCCTTGTGTGAACGCCCACAGCCTGAGTGCATCTGCAAAGGAGAGAGGCCCAGGGTACAGCTGGCCATGGAGGAGACCTGGGAAGGTCTCAGCCCTTCTGCAGATAGTCTGTCAGAATACCTGCTTCTGACAGGGATACAGTACCTTTGAGGATGTTACCCCTGCTGGAAAAGGGGATGCTAAGAACAGACAGGGAAAAACAGGAAACAGCTAAGGACGGGGACCTGTGCTCATCAGAAAAGTGTATTTCAAGGATCTTAAAAAAGCTAAGAGCATATAGTGACAGATAGGCAGAAGTGAAAGAAGATGGATGAGTAGATGGATGAATTCACGTGACAATAGACAGATGGACAGCAGGCTGGACGGGCACAGATGGGATGGAGGGAAGGAGGGATGGAAGGACAATGAATGGCAGAGGTGTTGGGTGGATGGCTGGCCATTCAAATCGTTGTGTAGATGGATGGATGGATGGATAGATGGTTGGACGGATGGATGGACAGACGGACGGACGGACGGACGGACGGACGGACGGATGGATGGATGGATGGATGGATGGATGGATGGACAGCTGAGCGAATGAATTGATGGATGGACAGTTAACTAGGCAGATGTGTGGGAGGACAGACACAAATATCAGAGTTTAAATAAGAGTTCCAGCACCTTACTCAAGTTCTCCCCTACTTTATTTTACTGCATAAGGTAAAGACATTTTTTCTTCCCCTTTCCTGCAGGTTCACACATGGCCATTGACTATCCGGTTCTTACCCCTAGGATTGTGCTTGGCTTAGACACTGGAGACATTTCAACATCCACCAGCCTTGCATGGAGAAAGGTTCAACACAGTGAAGGACTCACAGACCTGCCTCCCTTGCCTTGCTCCTGCCTGCGTGGTGCCTAGCCCCAGGGAAGGATGGAGAACAGGGGAAAGCTCTGGGGAGCCCAGCTCTGCTTCTCAGGACTGTGGCTGAGAGCCTGTGTGTAGCTAGTGGCCAAAGGACTAAGCTGGGAAGGAGGGAAAGGCACCTTGATTTCCTATTTGTCCTTAAACACAGTGCAAACACATCAGCATTCATCCAGAAAGGCTGAGGGAGCCATTCCTGGAAGGCAGGTCTTTGAAAGCAGTGCTCCTTTCCAAGACAATGATTTAAGGTTCCTGATGAAGGAGAAATGCAAAGCACAGCTTCAGAGAAAATACTTCTCCCAGCAGGGTTTGCTGAGGGTCTTACTGGAGCAGAGACAAGTCCGCATGTCCTCCCTCACCCCATTCCAGGTGTGGAAGTTCCCCTCAAACATGCTGCTGTGCAAATGTGTGGCAGATCCTCTGGAAAGGGGCACCATGGGGGCAGCTTCCCTAGAATGCTGGAGCAGCCCTGTCTTGCCTGGGAACACCAGCTCTGCTTTAGGATGGGTATGGGCACCAGTGACCAGAATTTCCACTGGGAGCTCCCACTTTCTACAGGCTGGAAATGGGCAGGATCCACCCTCGAGCCCACCCAGAGCCTTACAGCTCACTTGAGCAGGGAGGGAAGGGAAGTTTGTTCACACTCCTGATCATCATTCAATGGTAACAGAAAACGTCAATGACCAAAACGGTGCCTGTGCTGCAGGGACAGCCCTGATGGAGGGGCATCAGACAGTGGCATGACCAGAAACAGTCATCCATGGAGGTTGTCAGGGCTGTGTTGACTGATCAGGTCTTCTGCTGAGGGCAGACCTCTTACAAGTGGGACACTGGACTAGACACCTCCAAAGATCCCTTTCCACCAACACTGCTGTGATCATTGACTACGTTGAGATGTTTGTGATCAGTGATACTTCGACACATTGCCCTGCACCTACACCACTCTGCTTCTCCAAAGCATGCTGCTCTTGGGGTTGGGTGACATCACAAGGCTGTGATGTCATCTTAGAGAGGCTGTGATGCTGCACCCCCACCAGCAACATGCCCCTCAGCATCTAAGCCCACCCGGGGCCACATCCTCTGTCAGTGCACAGTGCACCAGCCAGGCACAGCATGGTTCATGACATGAAGTCCCAGCTCTGGAAAGAAGCCATGGTGATGCATAATGGGATCACAAATTACAGCTTTACCCACAGCCCTGCAAAACTGCAGTGGAGGGAAGACGGGAGCCAGTTGTGGGACAAACACACACAGCTCTCAGTATTGGACGTGAGACAGCTTCATGAAACCAGCTGTGAGATGTTTGCTCCCCTACTAGCAATGACAAGTGACAGCTGGACAGGTCCTGCAAATGCAGGAACAGTAGTCCAGCAGAGATATGTGGAGGGAAGGTGAGACGAAGTGGCTGAGATGCGGGACCCATGGGAATGTATTTGATGCTTCCCAAATTCATCCAGCTGGAAATCCAATAGAAAGCTCATCCTCGTTTTCCTCCTTAATGGATCTTGACCTACAGAAAGACTGGAAGGGCAACAACACAGGGAAGCCCCGCAAAAACCTGAGCACTGCCCTGGCATGCACTGTGCTAGGAAGGAGTGGGACTCCTCTAGGGACCTTCCAGCTTCATTCCCTGCTCTCCCTCTGCTCCAGCCGAGGGTCCCACCCTGGCAGCAGGGGCAGCTGCCAGCCATGGCAGGAGCGCTGCTGGGCACTGGCCTACTCAGCTTGCACAGAGCCAGGGATGTGGCACTGGGGGTCTGTGCCCAGATGCCTGAGGGGTCATTGGAACAGTCAGCAGAGGAAGTGGAGAGGATGGTTTGCATTCCTGGCACGGCACTCACAGCAGTCCTTCAGTGGGGGTCTTGGAGCCAGGGCCTGTGGCAAGACAACATCCAGCGGGCACATATGAGGCCAAAACCACCTTTGCTGTCACAGCAATTTGCAGACAGACTGGGACAACCATTCCCTCTTGGAGCACTCCGCCCAAATGCACTGTGGTGGTATGTCTCATGTAAGCAGAAAAAAAAGGCACTGCAGCATTTCTGGGGAGAGGCACAAGACCTCTGCAGGTTGCACAGCCTCAGGAAATTGAAGCAGTAAGAAAGGTCATGTCTCTGACAGAACATGAAGCACTTCTGCAGTGGGATAGAGAATTACATACACGTCTTTGCACAGAGGCCTTCACATTACCCCACTAGCCTTCGTACCTCCCTCTCACAGCTAAGAAACTAGCCACAAATAATTATCTCAGTGGCTAATTAGTTGTCTGTATACACAATGAATTACACATTTAATATTTACATATAGCCAGGGCTATGCCAAGAGCTTTGCAAGCATATAAACCAGCAAGGCCTCACATTCTTCAGCTTCCCATTGTAAACAAGAGATTAGCTGGGAGCCACAGAGGTTGGAGAGGCTAAGGGGACAGAGAGGTAGCCTGACCACCTCTCCTCTGAGGGAGGATGTTCCTACACTTCTCCAGCCATCGGACAGAGTAGTGGCACAAGCCTGTGTCCTCTCTTTTGCCTCAGGACCCACGTTCACTGGCCTGAGCAGCGCCGTGTCCAGGGGATGCCAGGGGCTCCACTCCCACCTGCAGCCTCACAGCCCTTCTTGAGATGAAACAGCCTCTGACTCTGGAGAGGGTTTTTGGACACCAGCTCCCTGAAGCACACCCTCTTCACATCTATTCCCTCTGGTGCCACTTGGTCTTTGCACAACTTTTGTTGCCAGCAGAAACCTTCCCTTCAAGGAGAAGAAATTTCATGCTTAAGGAGGCACTTCTTCCACAAGTGATTTAAAACTGGATACATCTTTGTAAGGAAACAGGCATAATTAAGTGTCATCGATGTAGCCAAAGATATGGACTGTTCCAAGTTAATTTTGTCCATTAATGAAGAGTTGCAGAAAGCAGAGCCCGCATTTGTTTGCTCTACTTTGGTAAATCCCTGGAGTCAGCAGCTTTGCTCTTGACAAGAAAAAATAATTAGCAAGAAACTTTAATTAAGAGATAACAGATGGGTGATAAAGGACTTATACTCAATCATGCCACAATAGCCTGGAAGCAGACCTCGGTTTACTTCAGGGGGTGTTGTGAAGGAGGCACTTTACCCCTCCTATGTGCTTGGCTCAGAGCAAGATCCAGGGCAGGAAAGCCTGTTCTCTCAGCCTGGATGCGACCACAAAATGTCCTCCTCCCACCACTCCCTGCTCCCTCTGCATCTGCACCGCAACCCAGCTGGGGATGTCCATCATGGGGGGACAAGGGCCCTCACGGCCCTTCTAGCTGCTCATTGGCACAAGGCTGGTGCTTCTCCCTTGAACCTTAATGCAACATCTGATGGGCCTTTTTGAGGATGAAGGGACACTTTCACCATCAAATGTTCCACTGTCACAAATGATTAATCCAGTCCACAGGCTCCCTCTTGGACCTGATGGTCCAGCAGTGGGGATTTATGATGGCTGCTCTGCTATGAGCTTGACAATGCCATCCTCCCAGACCGAGTTCCAGGTGACACATGGGATGGCAGCACTGTCAGGACAGTGGCATTTACATCGCTTGTGCACAAGGGCCAGCAAGACTACACAGTGGCAGGGCATCAGCACCCTCCTGGGGAGAAAACACAAAGCTAAACCCAGCAGGAAACCACAGAACTGCTGGAAGCAGAAGCCACAAAAATCCACAGCAGAAGCAAGGGCCAACTTCTTGCTCAGCTCCATGGGATGCAGCAGTTTCCTGTGCCTTTTGGACTGTGGTCCCATGGGGAGCCCTAGATGGCAGACATGGTAGCAGGATGGTGAACGCTGCCTTAGCGGACAAATAACTTAAGTGTAGTTTTTCAACTTGTTCCATATCATCAGACTGGTTGAACCAACAGCTTTGGCCTGGTCTGAATGGGATCTCACCATGGCAGTGTGCCCTCCCTGTGCCCGACAGAACTTTTATATCTGTGTCTTGTCCTGGTATTGCTGCATTTTCATCAGCCCCATGTTGGGACAGAGTCTCTCTTGCAGCTCTTTACACCTGCCACATTGCATCAGCCCAGAGCCTCACGCTGGCAGTGCTCCTGGCTGCAAGCCAGCAGGGCTCCGTGCCAGAGGCAGCCTTGTTTTCCTTCATGCCATCACACCCAGCTCTCGTTGGGAGTACTAGGAACTGAACAGGGATGTGCTGCCTCAACAATAACTTGACCCTGGTCACAGGGAACAAGCAAAACTGGGACCAGCAACCAAGTCCATCCTGCCTCAGTAACAAGAGTTTCCTTAGCCATGCAAGGGTAGGAGACCCTAAAGAAGGTGCCCTTTCCCATGGCTTCAGGGTGGGAGTGAACTCTGCTAGAGGGTGCTAATGCTGATGTGCAATGGTCACATACTTCTATCGTTGATCAAGCTGTGTTGACACAGCCAGCAACAGAAGAAGATACACCTCTGCTGCTGCTTCTGCTCTTCTGTCCCAGCTGCTCTGCAGCAGAGAGGTCTGGATTCTGCTGGGCTGATGATCAGGCTTTGTTTTGGGTTTTTTTAACACAGGAGGCTTTGTTCTTGTGGAGACCAAGTGGAGACCTGAGTTCATGTGCTGATCTGTTTTCCAGAAGATGGTCTTGATAAGACCATCACTTGGATGTCCTACCTCTTCTGGTCTAAGTGTTTTGGGATTCCAAGTGCTCTCCTTACAGCAATCAGGTGAGCTATGACACCACTTTCATCCTAAGACAAAGGGAAGGCTTGCCCACTTGGCTTCCTTGCAAAGTCAACTTGAGATGACTCATCTTGAGGAAGAGCAGTTGCCTGGCAAAGCAGCAACTCCTGCAATCTCCTGCAACTACATCATGGGTGCCCCAGCATGTGGGGCAGTATGGTATTGGGGGGAAGGTGTTGGAAAACCAGAGGGACATGAATGGAACTAACGGGAAACAGCACACAGCAGAAAAATTCAACCAATATCCTCCAAGCCAGGCTCATTTGAGCCTTCAACCTTCCCTACCAAGTGACTGGTGTTAGCACCATGGATGAATTAGAGGCTTGTTTTCTGGTCCTGCTTTTTCATGCAGACAGAACAAATAACTCTAGGCCACAAAAGAGTGCTTAGATCAGGCTTTTCAATGCCGTTTAAGGGGAAATCAATATGACTCAGAATTAGGTGCCCAAATCACAGCCATAAACACAAGAAAAGCTCATTGTTGTCCAGCAACAGTGTGAAGACACCTGTATTTACTGAGTAGGGGGGTGGGCAAAGCCAGATAGAGACATCGGGGCGCCTCGCACCCTGCTGACCTCAACATGCCTTTTCATCCCAGTTCACAGTGTACACTTCCCCATCACTGTTTGCCAGTGCCCACACGCCTGCCCTCAAATAACAGCCTTGCTCCACACAAATACATCGGGGGCGACTCCTATTTGTTCGCACAATAGCCCGGCTCCTGCTTCACCCCACTGAGGGCTGCGGATTAGCATCAGGCATTGTGCAATGTTTTTTTATTAGCACAGAATTATGGAAGTCAGAGGCGTAAAAGACCTGTTGGGTCCCACTCAGTCCATCCTCCTTCTGCCAAGACAGTATTGGTCCCTGCAGCATATTTACTATTTCTCCAGTCTAATTTTACATACTGTACAATCTGTGCTGTGCCAAGTTACGATCCCTGTGTGAGAAGCAGAGCTCTCAATTTCCAGGCTCTTGGGTGTGTAAAATCACAACCGCGATGTTAAATTAACTTTTTTTTCCCTTGCATTTAATCATTTAATAGCTCTAAAATTCAGCCCCTCAGGCTCTTTCTGTCTCTCTGTTGGCTTGGTTTTTGCCTGCTGTAGGCCAGTGGCTTGTCGCTTACACATGTAATGCTCCCATCCCTGGGTGGATCGGCAGCAGCTGGGCTTGAAGCTGGGGCCGCTACAACTTAACACATGAACTTCTGCAGCCTGAGGACGGAAAAACTCCTCTGCTTTCTTAACCACGGGTACAGGAGGTTAATTCTCCTTCTTACAGCCCAGACCCGCAAGCAGGAGGCACAGGGTACACTGCACACAGGGACAGGACTCAAAAGCATCACCCAAGCTGGACTGAGAAATCAAAACAGGGGTGCAACTTGCAGCACCAAGACAAGGGGCAGACAGGGTGGCACTGGAGTATTACCACTCATGCCCTGTGCCCAGGAACTCCCAACAGAAGCACAACTACTGTTCCCTCCACCTCTATATCCACTGAAGGTCACACCCCAGGACTCATTTCTTCCCCCTGCACCAAGACTTTTTTCTGTGCATGTAGCTACAGGATAGCAATGACCTGCTACCAGGGCAGCACCATGAACAGGGAAGGAAGAAGAGATGCTGATAAAATGGGGAGCATTTTCCCAAGTTTGAGGGGGGTTTTTTGACTCAGACACCATCACTCCTCCACGTAACACCGACACATCTGGAGCCCGGTGCTGATTTCAAAGCAGTATTGAAAATAAGGCACCCATCTACTCTGCCCTGCATGGGCTGTATTAACAACCAAGACAAGGCATTGGGATTCGGATTGGTAATAACGAGATAATACATTTGCATTTTATGCCTTTCACTTTCAAAGATCCTCAAGCAAAGCCAAGCCTGGAAAGGATCACTGGCACATGTTTAGCTGTGTCACAGCCTGCAGAGCTTCAGCCCACCCATCACACAGAGTATCTGCTGAGTGGAAGCACATTTAGGGGCATATATCAGACCCATAGCACACTGGAAAGAGTATTACTTACACTACAGACACAAGATAAACACCTGAGTAGGTAATGGAGCACTACAGACCATGCAATAGGACCCCAGGTCTGAGCTCCTGAATCTTGAGCAGAGATTGGAAGCAGACTCCAGCCTGAGTCTGAATGAGGCTGGGACTCTGGTTAAGGCCTGGAAAGTGCATCTGAACAATGGATGACATGACTGGAGGATTGTGGTGCCCAAATGGTTTCTGAGCTCTGCATGTGGGTCAGCACTATACAGGGGCCCCATAAATTCATAGGCTGGCTGGGTATTTACACCTTATTCTGCAGTCAGAGAGCTGTGGAGGGTGGCACAACCTTTTGTAGCTGCCTCTGGGCAGGTAGGAGGGACAGGGTTTTCTGCAGCAAGATGCACACACACGAGGGAGCAGGGGGCTGAAAGCACATGCTGTTTTGGGGCATACACACAAGAGGCTTTGCATGCCTCCTTGTGAAGTTCACGGCATCACAGAATGCTTTGGGTGGAAAGGACCTTTAAAGATCGTTAGTCCAACCTCCCTGCCATGAGCAGGGACAGATGTGCACATACCACAGATTCACGGGATGGATACATCCTGTTCATATCCCTGCAAAACACAATGCAGAAACTCACAGGAGATCGCACCACCTTGGAAAAGAAAGCCTTAAGATGAGCACAGTAGGCCAGGAGCTTTCAGCTGGGTTGCTCCCATTCCTGGCAGCAGCACAGAGTGCTTTCAGAAGAGGGTGCATGCAAGTCCTTGAAGGATTGTAAGCTAAGCCAGTTCCTGCCTGGCCCTGCTCCCTTGTTGGTGTCCTAAGCACCAGTGTCCCGCACCCTTTCCAAAATCTGTGAAGAAGATGCTCTTCATTAAGCACATGTGCATTTCCAAAACAGACCCCACTGGCTGGCTGAAGGCAGAGGTCCTGGCTTCATCATGCAGAGCCCTCCCTCCCCCCAACCCCCCAAAAAAAAAAAATCCCTGTAATTTCTATTTGACATTGGCAGCCTCTCTGCTTGTTGAAACACCTCGTCCTCCTCCTCCACAGAGCCTTTCCTGTTTGTCTACTGACTGCTATTCCCTCTCCATACCACTTTAGTTGCCATCCCTCTGACTAAACTCTCAAAAGTAGAGAGCAAGACTGCTTTCAGGAGCTCAGCCTGCATCTCAGAGCATCTCCTAACCTCCAATTATTGATGCTGCTGTTTCAGAAAGCCCTCAATTTGGTGTGGTTATTTTATTCCCTGTGTTGGGGATGATGAGCAAATGTTAGTTCAGGAGCAGACATTCATTCAGTATGACTTGAGCCAATTGCCCATTATTTCCTAAATTTCAACACTTAAAAGCTTTGAGTGTCTTACTGCAAAACAACAGCTAAAAGGCCAGTTATGCTCATTCACTGAAATGCAAATAAACAGGTCCCACTCTCTGGAGAGCTCTTGGGTTTGGAGCAGAGGAAGATTTTAGGGAAGACTTTTTTTTTCCCTGAAACTAAGACTATACAGAAGCTCACCATATCCAGACCTCCAATTATCTGAAGGCACTACTGAATTACAGCTATTATTAGCACAAGAGATACTTGAATTCTGGAATTTCTGTAAAACATCTTGAATTCAGGTTCTGAAGCATTTAAAGGACTTGAGAAAATATCTTTGGCTCCAAGTCAGCAAAGCACTTAGGCAAGGCCTTAACTTTGAGCATGTGTTTAAGTACCTTGCTGACTTGGGGCTTTTAACCCCGGCAAAAGGAAAGCAAAGAAGAAACAAAAACCAAATAAAAATTCTGGTGTACATGGAAATCTCCAAGCAAGCAAAAATAATACAGGAATCTGCTCTGGAAAGTAAGAAAACAAAAAAAAAATAGTGACTTGCTTTAAAATTAGACACTAGAGGAAGCTTTCTGAAGGAGGGGCGAGAAACACTTCCAGAACAAATGGAGTATTTCAATGTAGCCTAACGCCAGCTTCACTCTCCTTGCCTCTTCAGCATGCAGAAGTTCTTGCTGAAAAAAAAAAATCCCAAACCAAACCCAAACCTGTTTCCCCCTCCCATTTCCAGACTATGTGTGCTGGGAGAGAGAAAAATCTTGGCTTCAGCAGTTAAAAAACATCTCTGAAATGAGTCGGCTGTGAGAGGCTGTCTCTATAAGCAGGGAGGAAGAGGATAAGGGATAAGGGAATAAAGGGTAGTAATGAGGAGGAGGAGATTGCCCAGAGGCAAGAGCCCACAAACAACCTCAAGCACTGCCTTCGAATAAGAGAAAGTCCTTAAGGAGGGAAAAATCAGTGCAAATCTATGCACACACACATGGAAAGCAGCTACAGGCAGCAAGCGGCTCTTCCCCTACCTCCAGCTTGAGGCCATGAATAGAAAAACTGAAGCACAGCAATAAGAGGATCCTCTGCAGCCCACCCAAGGAGAGCGGCTGCAGCCACTGGTGCAGGGATGGGAGAGAGGAGATGCCCCGGCTACTCCAGGCTCTGATGCTTGCAGCCCACCCGGCTCTGCCACAGCCAGCAGGATGCCATGAAGTTGAAAATGCTGATCTGGTCCCCACAGGGCAAAAGTTCACTTAGAAAAATTCTTCATTAAAGGGGG
>VWZG01011747.1:0-73074 GCA_013396735.1 Grallaria varia | reverse complement strand
GGGGGGGGGGAAGAAAAAAAAAGGCTAAGTTCCTCCCTTCAGAAGGAAACCAAAGGTTTTCATGTCTTTTAGAGTTTTTGTTTTCAAAACTTCTGCACTGTGTTGTACAAATGACTTTTTAGTGGGGAAGGGGTGTTCATTAAAAGTGAAGAACCCAACAATTTTTGAAAAATACCAAGAAGACAAACTACAGTCCTTCCTTTCTTCCCTTAAACTTCTTATTTTTATTTATTTTTTTTCCCCTGTGACAGGGAAATATGATTTTGTAAAACATTCGGAAGTTGATGGGACTTCATTTCCAACAGAAAACGGCTCCCCTGAGGATCTTCCCCATCAACTCTGTTCAGGACATACTGGCAGCAAGCGCTTTGCTTCCCAACGGAGATGTCCCTCATGGGAAGCACAGCATCCCAGCACAGGGCCCCTCCTCAGCACTCTTGCTGCCACACTGCCCGCAGCCCCCCAGGGACAGCCACCCTGTCATCCACTGCCTCGTGGGGGCACCTGGAAAGATGCAGCTCTCACCAAAAGGAGCTGACAACATCAATGAGCGAGACAAATGAGGAGAGCATCATTCTCCCTGTCTCACACAGCGAGAGCTGAAGTTCCCAAAGCTGATGAAATGACTGGCCCAGGAGAGTTGACTGCATTAGAGGTAGGCTCTGATTTTTCCCCTCTGCTGCAATCTCTGTGGCACCTGGTATATTGACACCAGAGTTTGGTTGGGTTCTCTTGATCCTGCTGAATTACAAACCCCCAAAGCACTCAATTAATTTGAGCTGATGGCTTCTTTATCCACCTGGGACCTCTGTATGCCCCTGTGGGGATGCAGCACTTGGACACTGCAGTGGTGTCTTACGGGGCTAGGAGGCAGCTGCTGGGGTGTACACCAGTGACTCCCTCTGCAACACCAAAGTAAAAAGTTTTCCATGAATACTGGCTACACTAAAAAACTCCTCAAGGCTGAGCAAGTTAAGAAAAACAATGCAAACTCACTTGAGGAAGGAAAACACAATTAAATCGCCTACCAGCCCGTATCCACTAATCCCTCGTGCTACCAGGCTTGATGTGAAAGCCTCTGCCTACTGACACCCACTTCCTACCCCTCATCCAGCCCCGGTTCTGCTTTCCCAGCACCCTGGGAACACCCTGTGCACACATATTATGTGGGAAAGAAAATCCACCAGAGCCCAGGGCTCCCAGCACGCTGTCACAGCCCAGCTGGGTAATGGGCTGTGCAGTGATAAGCTTGGGAGCTGCTGTCCCACACCATGGCACAAACTAAGGACACCCCACATTCAGTGTTCACCAGGCTGGGAGACACGTCCACAGCATCAGGCAACAACATTAAAATAAGCTGTGATGTGCTCGTGGTGGCTCCTGCTATGAGGTTCTTCACTCTGGAGCTGTGATTTAGGGTAGGAAGAAGAATGTAATGGGATTAATTCTGCCTACCTAAATCCTGGAATTTTCCTTCTGGGTTTATATCCCAAAGTCCTACTCACAGATCAACAGAAAGATGCCCAGGACCATCTCTCTGGAGATGCCAGGAATGAAATTGCAAAAACATGGAGAAAGAAATGCATCATGGACACAAAAGCCCGTGGACTCAGAGAGCTCAGCGGAACAGCCTTGCCCAGATTCCAGAGTAAGATGGTTCACCCACACAGAGACAGCTTGTCCGCTGGGTATCTTGCTCACACAGGGCAGACACCTCCATCCTGAAATGACTGATCTAACCCCTCAATCTCCTCCAAATTTCTTGGAAGACAAGGAACATATCACTTCTTAAATAGCACTACTTGGTGGCCCAGGGGTTAACTCACCCTGCTGCCATGCAGAACACAGGCGCAGCACCTTAGCTAAGGCTGAATCAAGCTAAGACGATGTCAAGAACCAAAAAATAAACTAAAAAAAATAAATATATAAAAACAGAAAAAAAACCCAATCCTGCATAGACACATGAACAGATGTTTCTTCTAAAATGACAGCTTCCAAAGTCCCATGTTGTTACTATTCGCCCCCAGGGATTTTCCTTTCTGTCTCCCATGCTGCCAATGTAGCAGCTATGTAACTTCTGAAGAGCACCGATCAACAGCATGTAAATAGCTGCAGTGATTATATTGCAACACTTCACTGCTTCCCTGAGCTGCAGCTCCCTCCTCCACTGTTGGAAGTACAATCAATGCTAATTAATTAAGGGCCAGAGCCTGCCAACCATGGTCACACCAAGTTCACTGTTGCTTCCTGAATATTCAGGGCTCACACTCCATAAAAGCAAGGCTCAGTCCCCAGCAACTTTTATTGAAAACAACAGAAACTCTCTTTGCAAGCCAGGAAGGATGGACAGACAGACATGTCTGTCTCAGAACTGAGAGGTGTTCCAGGGCAGACCCAGAGCACTGCAGCTGTAAAGTGCCACTGACACGTTGGGAAGGGCAGTGAGGCAGCCTGCAGACATCCCTAAAGGCCCTCTGCCAACAGGAACCATGGAGTTGGCAGAGGTTTTACAACCGGCCAAGGCTAAGAGGAGGATGCTTCTGTGGGGCCAGCGAGAGAGCACGAGAATCCTCTAAGAGCAAGGAGCAACACCCTTTCTCTTAGCACCTCGTGACACTGGGAGAGGGGAAGGCAAGGGCTGGGTGTCAATGGGCAAAGATGGAGAGGCCCCTTGAGGGCAAATGAGACAGGGAAGAGTCCCAGTACAGTGAATGGACTTCACTGGAGCACCAGTGGGAACAGTACTGCAGCTCACTAGCAAGTGTGCCTGTGGCCATGGCTCCTAGCCCTGCCAGAGGGCTTGTGTGAGAGTCAGGGGGCACCAGTGGGAAATCCAAGCTCCTGAGCTGCCCCTCCCCTATGCCACACAGAGGGACTCTCACTCAAAGAAAATAAAGAGACAAACACAAGGCCCTGTGCTTCCCACCACAAAGGTAAAACTAATTTTCAAGCCTGCTGAACACAAGAACTTGGATATGACTACTACTAGATTGGTGCCTTGCTGCATCCCAGGTAATGCCACATCCCCTCCAAAGAGCAGGCATCCTGCAGGGCTCAACAGCCTCTTCCCACTCCTCAGCAACATCTCTGGATTTTCACCCTTTGCAACCAGCTTCTCCAGCTGTCCCAGCAGCTGGCACAGATTGTGGCAGGTTATGGCCAGACTTGGAGGTTTCCCACGGCAAATCACAGGCAGAGGACTAGACAGACATTAGCTTCTAGATTCAATGCACTCCCACTCCCATGTGCCTCAGTTTCTCCCTTGCACAGCATGCTGTCAGCTGGAGCAACCACACCACAGAGCAGGCAAGCCGCAGACACTGCAGAGTCCAACCTGCCAGAGCTTGTGGCTTGGCTGGAGTCAGAGGCTCACTGTGACTCATCCTACAAAGTCTCAAGTTCATGGCTATGGCTGGAGAATCCCCTTGGGTACACTCCAGGCTCAATTTACTGTTCCCCTGGGAGCAGATTTGCAGATAAACAATTCAGATGATGAGCTGAGTTTGCCTGCCTGGTTGGACAAGGCCCTCACTTGAACAGATGCATGGATGTGGGGCTACAAGGACAAGCTCCCAGCAACAGACCCCTGTGCGTATGGTCTGCACCACACAGGTTTTCAGCTGGTGCTGCTGTTGTGAGCCTGCCTTTGTGCTGCTCTCAACAGGATGAGACCCATGATTCCCCTCTGCAGCTCTGTTACCTCTGTGAGGGATGCTCATCAATTTCCTTGGTTTTTTTTCAGTTTGGATCCTCGAGGTAGCAGTTGTGGCCCCCTGCAAGCAGCACAGACCTGCTGAGCACAGAAGGGACCTTTCCCTGGAAAGCAGAAGTGCCCTTTGGAATAGCAAAACATCCATCTCCCACCATCTCTCTGCCAGCAGAGCTGTGTTATTCAGCAGCACACCCAAGACCTGGACATCAGAAATACATGCACACCTCATTACACCTTAGCAAAAGCAGCAGGAATCAAGCAGGACACACCATATGCTGCAGCTCTGCTTTAGCTTGTGCATCCCAGTCACTTCCTCCATGTGGTGGTGCCAGCTCTCCTCTGCTTACAAAGCACACAGGTCTTGGCTGGTAGAGGTCCTAGAGTCTCCCAGCTTTGCAGGTCAGTGTTTTCTATCATCAGCTCTGCAGACCTCTGGCTGCTTTGCAAAGCTCTAGAGCAGGTAATTAAGAGGAGCCTGGCTACTGGCAGATAACTTAAATCTGCCAACACAGATCTGCTCTGGGGGAAATGCTCCAGGTTTTGCAAACTAAAAAAGGCAGGAAGGTCAAGTGTGTTGCACCTGTGATGGAAGGCAATGCATGGTTCTGTCAGCTGTGTGCACCCTGAGGTGAGGCTTTGCCCCATCTACAGGGAATTTTGCACTGAGAGAGGGATGTGTCTTGCCAGGGACTCTCCCTGCACACAAGTGCACGCAACTGTGCAAGGAGCAACTGTCCCTTGTATCTTGAGTTTTACCCCCGAAACAAGGGCAGTTTTACCCCCATTCTGTGAATCATATCCACAAAACCCTTTCCCCAACACCAGCATCCCCAGTATGGCTCAAATCAAGGGTAAGCAGTGCAATGAGGCTCCAGACTTCTCGGCTTCAACTAGCACCTGGTAACAGCTGAGCCTAAATAACAGTATTTCCCAGCAAATTGTACACCAAGAGATCAATGGTCCATACACAGGACTAATACCGCTGTAACCCCTCCTGCCTCCATCACTGTCAATTGCCTTGTGGTTTCACTTCACTTCTCCACCTGATGGGCCTTCCTGGAGCAGTCATTACAAGGTGACACACATTGCTTTTCCCCTCTGTAATGAGGCTGCCACAGCCCCTCCTCAATCCTTCTTCTCTTTCTCCTTTTAATATGCCACAATTATATTGGCTTCTCTGCATGGATCCACTTCATTTAGTGCTGCCCAAGACCGCTTATCCTGAAATATGCTCTTTTCAACCACAGCACAGACTGCACACCTTGCAAGTTGTTCTGTTTGTTTTTCACACTCCAGGATCTCCCACCTAGGAACCTGGGTATTAGGCATTTCCCTTTCTACAAAAGCACAGTGGCTTCCCAGAGAAATTAACCCCACCCAAGACTTTCAAAATAGAGGTTTGTGCATGTTGTGTCCCGACGCCTGCACTCCTGAACATGCTTCATGTTGTCTTTGCTCTGTTCCCATAATAAAAAATGCTCTCCTCAGGAAGCAGAGAGAAAATATTTGTGCTCAGTGTCTTGCTGTGGCTGTGCCCCCATTATGCAAGGCTTTGTTTGCTCCTGGATGTGTCACAGGTGGACTGAAGACAGCAGCAAGTGAGTCCATGCTTAGCACTGCAGATGGATATGCAGGACCTGAATGTCGCAGCCCTGGCCCTTCTTGCCCTTTTAGTCCTGGGTCCTGCCACACACAGGTACTGTGACATGTTCTGGGGATGATTTGTAGCACCCTGTGCTAAGGCTGGGGGTCCTGGCAGCGGTGCCCAGAGCTGCCCTCAGAGAGGCAGCACTTTGCTCTTTCAGCTTGACTGGGGATTGGCTCTGCAGTCCCAGGACAGCCCATGACCCAGGACTTCAGGCATTGGAAACCTTTCAAATTGGATAAATAATGAGTGGCACCTTCAGTCCAAGTTCAGTTGGAGATGTGTCTCTGAACAGGCTGGCTGGGACCAGGCTGTTCTGGAAATGTGAGATGCCTGGCTTTCCGGGATGGCCACATGTGACTTCTGAGGTGAGACCTTTCTGAGCGTTTGGAGGCTAATTGAAGGCAAATCCCTGAAGCACTAAAGGTGTCCACTCCAACTGTCACTGTTTTATGAGATCTTCCGTTTCTGGAAGTCTTTGAAAATGTAAAAACAGGATTGCTTCCTCCCGCACCAAAAGATGCTCAGTGCTAGGACAGAACATGGCCCTTCTTCAGCAGCCAGAGCTAACATAAAGGACAAGGCCCATGGCTGTTCCCTGTGTGCTGGGCTACACCTCAGCTTCCCACCCTCTGGAAAGCTGTCCAAATGAGACTTTGGCTTCCATCAGCATTTGGGAGCTCCCAACTGCTATGGCAATGCCTCAATTTACAACATGTATCAGCCAAGGAAGCAAAGCGCCTGCTCCACAGAGCAGGACAATGGCATCCCAAGAAGGAAACCCAGCTCTTCCACTCAGCCTCTCCCCCATGAGCAGGGCTTGCTTGGCAGTGGGTTTCTGCGTGGATTCCCTGGCAAGGACCCTCTGGCTTACACAGATGCTCCATGAACCAAGTGCTGCTCCCCATCCCATGCTGCCCCCTCTGCACATGCACACAGGCAGGTCCTGCGTCTTCCACATGGGTTGTAGCAGTGTTGCCCTGCGTTAGCAGTAACTCTCAACTTGAAGCTTCTCTAGGTGTCTGGATAGACTACAAATCCCATTCCTCCTCCTTCATTGCCTGTTGATGTGTAATGAAGTTGAAGAGACTATGGAGACATGTTTTCCCTTGCCACTGGCAGAACTAATGAATCCTGGCAGACTGAGATCCTCCTGGCAGTTCCTTCTCACCACAGTTGTGAACTATTGTCACCAGTTTTGTGGGATCACAGGCTTGCCCAAAGCCTGACAGATGCACTCAATGAAGTTATATTCTCTTTCTTTCCCTTTTTTTTTGTTTTGGGGTTTTGTTTTTGTTTTTTTACAGATATGTGATCTGCTTCAATACCCAGGACCTACAACCAACGGAAGGATTCTTATTTCTGTTCACATCACAGGTATTGCCTGATAGGTTTCCTTCTAAACACTTGTATGTCTCTTGCAGGACAGATCCCCACTATCCTCCAGAACTTCACCAGCTATATTTCCAACAACTTCCCCTTCTGCAAAGGATTGATTCAAATGCCTCCAGTCAGACTTGTACAGCAAGCAGCTTCTTTGCAGTGTCCTTTGCATATCTGCAAACTTTGGTAACTTGCAAAACGCAAGTCCTCAAAGCCCTGAACCACAGAGCTCTGTTTCCTCTCATCTAAATGCCAGTCCCTCTACTTTTCTTTCTCTCCTTCTCCTCCCTTCTCCACTTGCACTTCAAGAACATTTAACCTCCTGCATCCAACAGCCCTTTGCACAACAGGACATCAATTTCACACTGACCTGTGACTATTATCCAAACACAGACCCCAGGTGAGAGCTGTGAGCTCTACACTCCCTGTCTGAGAGGCATGAGCCATGCTCCCACAGCGTGACCCAGCAAGACAGGCTACACTGCTCCACGCACCAGCAACTTTTTGTGGTGCAAAATTAACAAACACTGCGTGGAAATCAACCCTCTTGATTTCCTACCTCCCAGGAGGGAGAAGCAAGCCTGGGGTGTGCTCCTATTGGACTATCGTGCACTGCTGGCTGGACCCCCAGGGGATGCTCGGCTCTGGAACCTGCGGAGTGACAAGGCAGCAGGCACTAAAAATAGGCTGTTTGCGGTAGGGGCTGACCACATTTATTAGCAAGACTGTGCTCTGGCTGACCACAAGGTCAGCTGCCGAGAGCTTGGCCATAATTCACTCTGTGTCTGGGCAGGAAATCTACTCGAACTCAGAGGGATGTCCAGTAACAGAAAAAGTTGTTCCAGGACCTGGGGCTATTTTTGCTGTTTTCTTTCATTTTGCAGACAGAGAACGTTTAGGGAGATGCATCCTGTGCTAGGGGCGGGGGGCGGAAAAAAGCCAGGTGCTCAGGGACAGACAGAGAGGTAGGAATGAAAAGGGGATCATGCAGATGTTTGTGCCTGTTTGGGTGTGGTGTGGTTGTTCCTAGACAGACTCACTTTCACCATGTAGGGCAGGGAAGCTGCAAGGGAAGATCAGAGCAGCAAGGGGTACCCGGGACCTTGATGGGTTCTTAAACACCCTAACAACAGGCAGCAGAAGTTAATGGGTTGCAGCAGGGGTGTCACTGCAGGTGGGGTGGGTTGCTGTCTCTGCTGCTTCCCTGCAGCTGCGAGCTGGGAAGATGGAGAGGCAATGGGAAAACCATCACAGTAATGAATGCTCAGGGATGGAGATGATGGACCTTCCTTGGAAAGGCATCACAGGGCAACTTGAACTACAGCCAGGTTGCACCTCTGGCCAGCACGGGGATGGACAAGCAGATTGGCCCCTAGCAGATGCAGCAATCCCACTAGGACAATGCTGGTCCCCAGCGGATGGCCACAAGCTTGGGCTAGGATTAGCTGTGAGCAGCAACGAGCAAGGCAAAGAAGGCAAAGAGCAGATGCCTCCCCTTGAATGGCAGCCTTCAGAATGATTTAAGCAGGCTCTGCTGAACGGGGCTGCAGTTTGGAAAGAGGCTGGTATTTTCAGCCAGCTGGATAATGAGAGCATCCAGAGTTGTAAGAGGAAGGATTAAAAAATGTAATTGCTAATGGGGAATTAATTGTTAATGGGGGAGCATCACTGCAGGAGGGTGTTCCCAGTGTGGCCCCACACGGATCTGTTCTTGGCCAATTGCTAATCACTCGTCTTATCAATTATCTTGAAGGCAACATAAAACTGTTGCTGGCAAACTTTGCTGGTGACACAAAGGCTGATGTATATAACAGAAAGGATGAGTCCATCACACACAGAGCTCTGGAGCAGTTAATACACATGCCTTCCCTCATAAAGAGCATGTCCTTTATGCAGCCGAACACAAGTCCATTCATCTCCAGTGGAGGAATGTAGGTCAGACTCACAGAAGGTACGATGGTGTCCTGGGGAGGACAACACTGATAAGACCTTGGCAGGAGCCAGCTGGATATGAAGTGCCAGTGCCCTGTGCTTGGCCAGAGACACAAGCAGGTGTCATGGGAGGTGGGAAGGTGCTATGTAATAAGAAGACAGAGCTTGTCCCTGCACTGGCCACAGCCTGAAAGGAGGCTCTGTGGGAAACAGGCACCATCTCCAGCCTTCCAGCTGGCCACTCAGCGTACAAAGGCAGTCCCTTTGATTGTGCCTTTCTCAGCAATTGCCTGTGCCCTGGCAATTACAAAAATTCCAGATCACTCTGTTGCACACGCATCTTGCCCTGGGGAATGCATGGAAAAACAAACAACAAATGACAGATGTTAGTCATGTCACTTAATGCATGACTGAAGGACACTCTGACAATGCCGTGAGGGAGGGGAGGGGAGGGGAGAGGGAGAGGGAGAGGGAGATGGAGAGGAAAGGAAAGGAGAGGAGAAGGAGAGGAGGAGAGGAGAGGAAGGGAGAGGAGAGGAGAGGGAGAGGGAGAGGGAGAGGGAGAGGACAACCTTCTGAATGTATGTTTGTAGATAATACTGCTGCAGAGCCATCTCCAGTTGGATGCACATCTCCACTGCGTGTCCATGGACACAAGATCAAGCTTCAAGTCCCAGGTACCTCATCACACCACCTGAATCCAGGCACCTGAACTGAATTACATTTGCACAACAACCAAAACTTACACAGATGTCTACAAACAAAACACACAGTCCTGCGTAAATGTCCAAATCATCTCCTGCACAGAAAATCCACAGAATACCCCCAAAAGCAAAGCAACTAGTTTAAGCATGCCAGGCAGATGGCACTCCCTGGCATGGGCTGAGGTGAAGGAAGCAGAGTCCAGAGAAAGCTGGCCATGTCCTTGTCAGCCAACAATTGCCACACAGAGATGGTTGGACAATGTGAGGAGTGGAGAGAGGAACACATCTACACCTGGTATCTATTCAAAAAGCCAATTTACATGGCTTTGCTGTGCATTTTGAAGGCTATTTACCGGTCCAGGCTTTGTCTTAGCTGAAATGTGGGCAGCATGTCTAACGAGGCGCATGCAAACTGGAGCTCTCGGGAGGCTCTGCAGAAGAACTGACTGCAAAAGATTAGTGTCAGAGCTTAAGAGAGCAAGAGAGAAGGGAAAGTAATGAAACAAAATCTCTCTTTTCCTCGGTTGAGGGATGATGGGGGCTAATTGCTTGTTGCTGCTGAGAAAGAGAGGAGATAGGAGCTTCTGCACCTATCAATAAATTAACCCTGGCATGTGGCATCTGAAAAGCATTCATTTCCAGAGACTTTTATCTCTTTGTCTCCTCTCCTGGGTGAAAACATAATTATTGTTTAAACATGAGTTAATTCAGCAAGGTGAGGATCAATAAAGCAGAATTACCCCTCTTTTAAAAGCAAAGAAATCTCAATCCAGGACAGTTGTGAACATAATTCTGGCAGAGCTGATGGATGGGGAAGATGCCTGGGTAATGGCAGGAGTCCGGGGAAGCAAAGTTCCTTCTTTCCAGGACTGCTGTAGCCCTTGGGTGTAATAGGAAAAGGTAAGTCCAGCAACAGGCAGTCATGACATTCAGTAGAAAAAGCTGAAATCACCCCTGCCTGTACAGTTTATAGCCTGATATGCCATTAGGCATCTCCACCATGTACACATTACCCATGCAAGAGCTTTGGTAAAGCCCCAGGGCTCACGCTGTGATCTCTTCCTTTCCTTTGAGGGTGCTCAAGCCCTGCTAGGGAGAGAGTCTCTGCACTGCAGGGATCCCTGCCAGCCCTGCTCTCACATAATGGGGACCCTGGACAACCAAAATTGTGTCACAGCAGGCAGCATGGCATCGGTGCTCTGCTGAGCTTTCCCCTTCACCATCCTCTGCTCTGAAATAAATTGGCAGCAACCACTGCCTGGAGAACAAAACACAGGAAGGAAAACTGAGCTATCCACAATAATGGGAAGACGATTATAGAGCTACAACACCTCTCCTATGAGGAGAGGCTGAGAGAATTGCTATTGTTCAGCCTGGAGAAGAGAAGGCTCTGGGATGACTTTGTAGCACTCTTCCACTACCTAAAGGGGCTACAAGAGAGCTGGAGAAGACTTTTTCACAAGGACATGTAGTGACAGCACAAGGGATAATGGCTTTAAAGTGATAGAACATAGGTTTAGATTAGATATTAGGAAGAGGTTCTTCACTGTGAAGGTGGTGATCAGCTGGCACAGGCTGTCCAGAGAAGCTGTAGATGCCCCCATTACTGGAAGTGTTCAAGACTAGGTTGGATGGGGCTCTGAGCAACCTGGTCTAGTGAAGGTGTTGCTGTCCACGGTAGGGAGGTTCGAAGTTGATAATTTTAAAGGTCCCTTCCAACCTAACCTATTCTGTGATTCTGCATGGAGGGCACCAGGTTCTCCACTCTGGTCTTCAGCCTGTTCTGCCTCCTCTGTCCTCTCTCATTCTTCCCGCAGTTCCTGTCCATCTCTCTGTGCTGGCTGGATCTGTGCAGATGGAGACAGCTCTGTGGCTGTTTAGGGCAATGTCTGTCTCTGGAGGCAGGCCAGCCCAATCTGGCACCCCCGTCCAAAGCTGTTTATTCTTGACACCCCTGCACCACTTGCTCTGTGAGTCTGGCAGCTAATGCCTGTAAACCTCATCTCTTTTTATCTCACATCCAACTTTTCCTTGTGCATCACCTTTTCCTTGGCTAAACAAAGAGTGCTGAGGTGGCTGTTTGGAACGACTCAGTGACAATTCCCCAGCTGGGCTGGGAACAGCACGTGTTCAGTGGAGCTGCGGCAATCCCACCTGAGCCAAGCATGCCACAGAGGTCTGCCAGAGCCACCCAGTGTGAGGGGCCGAGTGAGGGGTGATGGGTTTAGTGGCAATAGGATTAGCCGTGAGTGCTCTGTGCAACTCCCAGTCGGTGGCAGTGCCAGTGTCTCCACCAGCACCTGCAGTCCAACCCGGCTGCTCCAAAACACCAGAACCAAAGACCCCAGAGCAGTGTTGGGATAACAGCAATCCCCATTCAATGCTTTGAGCTGTTCTGAGGGTAAGGACACAACCCAAGAAAGCAGGGATGTTTCTTCTGAAGTGCGGCACCCCTGCCTTCAGCCAGGCATTCTGCCCTATCCACACGCTCCCCAGTTGGGGTGACACAAGGGATTGTGCCATGGGAGAGCCACTCAAGGACACCCTCTTTCACTGCTCCACTCCTGCCTTCCCCTGCAACAGGACTGTAAACCCTATTGCCCAAGCTAGGACATCAGTGGAAGCCTCTGAGCACCCCCCTGGGGCTGCTCTGCTGGATGTCTCTGGTCTTCCAATGCACAGAGCCCACCCTCATGGACAGCTGGAAGCAGCAGTGCCCAATGGGGTGGTGTAGGCAAAACCGTAGCAACCTGCCATGCTTGCAAAGCAAGGGAGCTCTGCGACCAGTGGGAGGAAGGGTACCCCAAATCCTCTAACCTCTGAGCCCTTCCACTCCCTTCTCCCAATGCTGGGGATCATCCCGAGCTTCTGCATCCCAGACAAATGCACCCTTTGCTCTGCCAGCTCCAAGGAGAAGGACCAAAAATGAGCAGCAGAAGAGTTAATGCACGAGCAGCCTCACCTTCACGGAGCCTGATGCTGCTTTTATTAATTCATGTGGCACTTTGCAGGACGCTCCAGTAATCACCAGGGTGCATATGAGAGCCAGGAGTGGGTGGCCAGGCTCGCGGTGCTCATGCTCACTTAACAGCTTGTCACATCCTCCTCACTCAAGTATTCAGTGCTAATGCATCTCTTAAAGTGCTTCATGAGCTATTAAAGTCGAACGTGCTCAAGTGCATGATAAATGGACTCTATGCCAGCATCTTCTCCCCATTCCACCCAGTCCCTGCCACCAGTGGGATTAATCCATCCTCCCACCCCATTCCTGCTATTCTTTTCCAGCCTGAGCACCCGGCTGGCGGGGGATGAACCCTGGGCTTGGCTGGTGAGAAGAGGCTGCAGCACAGCAGAGGTGAGCTCTGGGTGAGGGGGCACAGAGCACAATCCTCAGACCTCCAACGCAGGGCAGACACTCCCCAGCTTGACCTGCATGTGTGCAGACTCCTCAAGCCAGGCATGGTGGGATGGGCAGGAAACCTGTTGCTCCAAAGCCCCTGCCTAGAGCATCACCTCAGTGTTTCAGAGAGGTGCCCAGTAGGAACATGCAGTTCCTCTGAGGAACAGACTGAGGACAGACCTGGAAGTGCCCTTCGAGCCTTCTTCTGGCTCTTGTACCCAATTTTCCCACCCTTTTTACGTCCTCCAGCTCACAGCACTCTCTCTGGCTCCTGCAGATGGGAAGAGCCTTGTTTCTCTTTGCACACGCCATTCAGGAACTTATCGATGTGCACAGGTCTTAGTAGCTCCAATTTTGAGCTGGTGCCCCAGGCACAGGCAGGTAAGGGAAACAGGAGGGACACAAGGTCAGGGGAGGCTGGGCTGGCAAATCCCTGAATCCTGACACATCACAGAGCAGAAGGTGACAGTTGCCGTAGTTCTGTGCCAGCATGCTGCAGCCAGTGGCAAAATGCATGGCCCTGCTCAGCACTGGTGGGAACAGTGTTTCTGTCTAGACAATGCATTTCAAGTGTGTGTAACCCTGAAGTACCTGGCACTTCTGTGTTTTGTGCATCTCTCTGTGTGGCAGGTCTGGGCTGCCATCCCCGCAGCCTAGCTGGAAGCAGCATGGTGCATCCCACAGATACTCTGGCAGTCTTGACACTGGGTCCTTCCAAGCTTCCCAGACAGCCATCCTAGGAGCACAGGAGGACCGAGCGGCTTTGCTTCTCTGCAGGAAGCATCACACCACCACAAGCAGCACATGGATCAGCACCCCCATGCTTTGAGCAAGCACCCTGGGAAGGGATTGTGCTTGCTCTGGCAACACCAGCCAGCAAGCTCCCTCTGTGTCCAGAGAGTGGCAGTCCCCATGCAACAGAGATGTGCTGCCAAGTCCCAGCTGCTTCGCGTCCACGCTGGCAGCTTCCAGCAATGCAAACCCATCTAGATGGATATAGGGCAACTCAGTGGGGCACTCTGGCTGGGTTCCTCAATTTCATGGAGCCCACAGATGCAGAGATGTCTTTACTGGAGTTCGTCAGCAAAATCCCTCTATAATCCACTAAAAGCAACTACAGACAGATTGACTGCCAGAAAAAGCAGTCAATTTTGGAGGTTCCCCATTTTGTCCCATTTTTGCAGGGCTGGACTCCACAGCAGGACCCAACCATGCCCCATAACCTTCCTGCTTCCTCCCTAGACCCAGGATCATGTGGGGCCCTCCATCCCAAAGCCAATACCAGTGACTCTAAAATGTAGCCTGTCTAAAGCCACAACAAGGTAAGGCCAGAATACTCTGCCAACCTGGAGAGATGTGAGCTAGAGGTGGGTGCAAATGTATGATGGCAACGGGGACAAGGACACCCCAAGGAAGTGAGAGCAGGATGAGATAATGATCATGGGGCAGGGCATCAAGGTTTGGGGCTGTCAGGCTGATGCTTCTTCCCAAGCATTCATCCCTTCATGGGTGAGCTGCACAGGGCAGCGTCCAGAAAACGGTGGGGAAGGAGTTCAAAGCAGTGCCCTGACTGTAGGGACATCATGGGACACACAGTGGTGTGAGCAGGGCAAGAGGCACCAGCAGGTGCTGGGAAGATGCAGGAAGCCCAAACCCCATAGGGATGGCTGGAGGGGACAAATGTCATGGAGAAAAGTGATAACATGCAGAAAAGCAGTATCAGGCAAACCTGGAGGGTGCACTCAGCTTCCCTTAGGAGAGAGGCTGGAGGAGCAGCATTCACATTTTTCAGGACCTGCAAAGTATGGGAGGTGTGAAGGACTCACCCTGCTGGCTGTGCCTCTGGGCGTACACCACCACCACCGCGGCGAGCACCACGCAGCAGGCTGACGGGACAGGGTTAGCCATCTGTGGAAGCAAACACAGGCAGGAGCAGTCAGGGTTTGCCCCCAGGAGACTCCAGTGCTGAGAGCTTGTCCCTCTCGCGCAGCTGAAGGGCGTGATGGGACTTCAAGGAGACGGCCACAAAGCCAGACTTCACCTCAGCCACAAGGGAACTTGCTGCAAAATCAGGCATTTTGCTGGCACACGCTTCATCACTCAGTAGCCTGTGGCACTTTCCATGGGAGCTGCCAGCACAAGCAGGTGCCTGGAGGTGATGATATGCCTTGCACAAATGTACCTTCCTCATCTCATTTTTAACATTTCCCTTAAGAAAGCCAACGCCTGGTGCTGGGCTCTCTTTGGAAGCTACAGTGTCATCCTAGGAGCTGGCACTGCCTGCAAGTCAGTTGCAGAGGGTTTTTGAGGAGATGGGAGCACATCCAGCTACTTCACAGCAGCAGTTGGTGCTTAGGATGTGCAAGATTCAGATCTTAGCACAGGCACAGCCACTCCAGTGTGGCTCCTTCTGGTGCTTGCACTGAGCACTGTGCAGCCCACCAGCCCAACAGCAGCCCCACTTCTGGGCATGCCAGGGACAGCATAACCCTATTCTGTATCTTCACAGTGACTGACAGATGTGGCATGCTGCCTCAGCCACCTCCCATCAATATCATGATGAGCCACAGTCATTTCCCACCTCTCTAGGCTGGAAGACAGGCAGAGGCTACTTCATCTCAGAGAGCTGTGCCATGTCCCAGAGGATGCTGTAGGGCAGGGAGGTGTGGAGGAGGGGACAGAGAAGAAAGCAGGCAATGAAGACATCTTCTTTGCACCAACAAGCCCCTCGCAGGAATCAACCACAAGGATGTCCTGCATAGCCCTGTCAGGCTTGGAGATGCCCAAGTGCTCCTATTCTTGCAGCCAGGGCTGGTAGAGGAGACCAGAGCCAGGAGGGAGCTGCTGGGGACAGCAATGGGGATGCCGGCCCACCCTCCAGGAGGTAAATAGCACCATGCATGAAAAGCAAATTACACCTTCAAAACCATTTAAACCTCTCTAATCTCCAGTGCCATATCGGTAATGCACACAGGATTGCCTTTTAATCTAGAACATGAGTATGTGCTCATTAGCCAGATGGCATCCATTTAAACCTAAATAAAGGGGGAGCTGTACTGGCGAGAGAAAAAAAATCCAGCAGAACATATTCCATTACCCAACATGACTGTTGCAGGAGCCCAGATGTTCTCAGCAGGACATTCTGAGCCTGTGCAGGGCTGGAGGGGAAGCTAAGAGCAGCTGGGAGGGATATCACAAGCAGATTTTGGGGTGCAGCTGGACCAACCTGACCTCAAATGCCTCTCAGGGGCAGGGATGCTGTGGGAAATGGTGGGTGTGATGAGGGCAAGCCTGGGAATGGGCAGATAATGGACCCACGGCCTCACTGCTGAATTTTTGGTGCTGGGTTTGCACTGGGAAGGCTGGCAGTGAGAGTCATTCCCAGTGTGCTGCACAGCTTGGACACAGCAGCAGCAGACCCTGCTGCCAGCCCTCCTAGGTCACCTTGAGAAAATCACTCTCACTGCCTTCCCCATGCCTCAGTTTCCCTGCCTGTAAAACAGAGATAATGAACGTGACCTTCTTCTGAAAGCTCTGGGCAAGGAGCACTAAGTGCTAATTACAACATCCTTATCATTTACTCTGCTTCTTCTCTCTTGCTCCTCTTGTGCCTGCTCTCCACTCTGCATCCTCCACCTGTCTCCTCCATGCCCACAGCATGGCTCCCTGGCTGTCACCCCATCTGTGCTTTAGCTGCCACAGCAAGTGGCAGCTTGGGGAGTGGGTGACAGCTGGAATCTGAGACAGGCAGCAATGCCACATCCTGGGGCACTGCTGGCATGTGGCAGCTTGGGACCTACTGCAAACCAGGAGCTGCCTCTCCCTATTTACTCCCAAATTTACTTCCCATGGAATATTCCCTTCCTACAGTCCTGGAAGTTGATTCAATTGAATTGAAGCAGGAATTGAAGAAATTGAAGCAGGCAAGGTACCAGAAGTCAGAACCTTCCTTTGCCACAGTCTAGGTACTTCCGGGTAGTGCAGCCACCCCATTTCTGGGGACTGTGGCAATGACAGGAGGTAGGACAGGACCCCCCAGCAACCAGTCTGCTCTCTGAAAAGTAAGAGACCTGCTAGACATAGCTTTTGGTTTGTCTCAGTGCAAATACCATCACCAGCCATAGCACTCTACCTCTCGGTCCTGCCAAGGAGAAAAGCCACCTGCTGCCCTCCCCTGCTGTTCCTTGTCTTACTGGCTGTTAAAATAATTGCTGCTTCTCTTGCCCATGTGCTTGGCAGTCTGACCTAAGGCTGGACCAGTGCCAAGACAGATACCACTGTTACGGGACAAGGAATGGTTCCTGTTCCTGAAGT
The DNA here is from genome assembly GCA_013396735.1 of Grallaria varia. NCBI lineage: Eukaryota > Metazoa > Chordata > Aves > Passeriformes > Formicariidae > Grallaria > Grallaria varia. Next base: position 55,984 of record VWZG01011747.1, on the reverse strand, counting down.
ACTGATAATCTACAGGGTGATGCTGTTTGGATATAGGTGGAAAAGAGAGACCCGAATGAGGTCCCTGGGGACTTTGTGGCATGGCCAGGACACAGGCAGAAGCTTCCGGTGATGGTACAGAGAACACACTGCTTGGCTGCTTTCATCCTGTAAACCCTCATTTCTTCTCAAGGATGAGCCCGGCAACAAGGCAAAAGCCACAACTACTTTGGTATGAAAAATCTATCCAGAAAACCAACTTTTTCTCACTTGAATTGCAATTTTCTGTGCAGTATTTACTTTGTCCAACTATTTTGCCCAAAGCCATGCTGATTTTCATTTTTTCAAGCGCGTAACGAAGCCTTCACAATTTCTGCAGATGCTTTTAAGGCAAATTTCCATTTGCTGCATTTGCTCATTTAACTGTTTCTCCATCAGGAGCCAACACCCCAGCATGTGGGTGCACAGGCCAGCAAGCAGCAGCTCACCTGGTGTAAATCTACCTGGGCTGTGTCCTTGCACCAACAGAGACCAGATGAAAGGTGACAGACAAAAATTACATTCTTTACACGGCAAACCCAGAGTGGGAAATTCAGTCTTCTGTGGGAAAGGAAGATTCTGCCCTCGTAATGAATAACTTCTTGTTGGTGGAGAGGAAAGAGAAGCCTGAGCAGGAGGAAGGGAGGTGAGGGAGCAGATGTGATATGGTGGGCCAGCAGCTCTGGAGCCACCTTTCCTGTCCCCAGCTTCTTGTTAGCAGAGAAAACAAATAGTTGATCTTTCCCTGCCTTGTCCTCTACACCAAGGGTAATGAGGACATTAGTCATGGTCACTCTTGGCAGAAGACAACTCAACATAGATATGAGTATGGTCCCCTCCAGAAGCTCTCAGTCAAAACCAAACTCACTTCCAGTCGCCTGTTCCCTGAGCCAAATAAGGACTGAAGGGGCACATAGATGTGACATTAACTGCTGTGGTGTGATGAGGTGAGGACAGTCCCAAGGGGGCAGAGGAGCGAAGGGGATTGTGTATCCAGGCAAAAAACAGGATGCCACTAGCTGATGAACAGTCTGTGTCCTCTTCTGAGCAGGCAGACGGATGGATCCCTTCCAGCTCTCTCTTGGTATAATTGCCAAAGCCCTGGGGATGCTCACTGGTAATGGGGTACCAACTGGCAGCTGGAAACAGCAGCTCCAGGGCAAGGTTATCCCTGGCTAGTGAGGGATACAGGATGCATCCCAGCCTCCCACCTGTCACTCTCAGCTCGCTCTCAGCAATGATAAATAAATAAAAACTCACTCTAGAAGTGGGTGGCTCCCACAATAGAAAAGTAGTAGTTTCGAAACCTAGTGTTTTCATGACAAAGTCTTCCGTCAGGCAATTCCCCACCAGGTGCTGTTACAGGGTCTGGCTCTGAAATGGTGAACTGCGGGAAAACAAAGTCTGTTTAGCTGTTTCATTCCCCTGCAGCCTTGCCCAGAGCCTGGAACTCTGCAGGCACCCACGGCAGACACTATGGTGTGACTGTACTGCAGACAGTGGCTGTAGATGCCATCGTACAACCTCTACTGCAGACACCAGCTGTGGATGCCATGGTACACCTGTACCGCAGATACTGACTGTAGCTGCAACTGTACACCTGTACTGCACACATCAACTACATAGGCTCTGGCACACCTGCCCTGCACACCGTGACTGCAGTACACCTGTACCACAGATGTTGAGTGTAGGTGGAACTGTACACCTGTACTGCAGATGTTGACTGTAGATACTCCAGCTCACCTATCCTGCAGAGAGGTCACAATCTGCCTCTTCCAGAGGTGTGATGCTACACCTGTAGTGCAGATGCTGACTGCAGCCATTACAGTGTCCCTGCACTGGACACACTCAGAGCAGACACTTCCTGGGTCCCAGCATCACCAAAGGAGAAACGCCCTTACCAAAGCCACCCTCGATTCCTCAGCCTAGCCCTTTGCCAGAGATCCTGACACAGCTTCCCCTGACACCAGCAATCCAGGGTGCCTTCAGCGAGATGCCATCCCTCCGAAACAGCAGCACGTGATGCCGGGATGAGCAGTGACGCACCGCAGAAAGCAGGACACCCTCCAGTTCCCCAGAGGTTGCACCACATGTGGACAGCACTGTGTGCAGGAGGGCAGCCCTGGGGCACTGGAAAGCACTGAGTGCTCGCTCCTCCTTTCAGATCACCCCTGGCAGCAAGGCAATGGAAAGGAGAGGAAAAAATAGTTGACACTTAATGTCAGATACTTGCTAATAGCCCTAAAACGTTCTCACACTACAGTGCCCCATCAGCACTAAACTCCACTTTGCTGCTTAAGAGGAAGAGAGAAGAGAGGGACTTTATCATATACATGCTATCAGAAAGCCTTGCCTGCAGAGACAGAATCCCTGCTGCCTGAAAAGCTTTCTTATATCTAATTTAAACTCCCACTGTCAATAGAACAATTAGCACTGCCCTCCTGGTCCATGAGCACCACAGGGATGACTGGGGCCAGTCGAAATTAATTCACTCATGGCTCTCTCGGACTGTGACTTTCCTCCCTCCACCTCCTTCTTTTCTGGTAATGAAGCAGAGACCCCAAGTAAGAGGATGCCCTGGAGGAAGGAGTCCCTCACAGCAGAGCATCTCCATCACTGTGTCTCTACCAGCCCTGCCTGTGCCACTAGCTGTGCAGCCCCTCCTGCACTTGCAGTCTAAGAGAAGGACAAAAGGCAGAAGGATGGTTCTCACAAAATTTCTCAGCTGTCTTGGCTGAAGACTTGCCCCTGAAGGCAGCCATACAATTGCAGGGCTCTTGGCTCCAACATACCTGCTAAAGCCTGGGATTGCTCCAGCTTTCCTGGATGTCAGAGGCACAGTGTCTCAGTGAGAAAAGCAGTGATCAAGCTTCTCCCCATACCCCTGGAGACAAAACAAGCAGTTCTTTCGGAGGGAGCATCAGGCCAGAAAAAATCAGAGCTACTTTGCAGGAGGTACTGGAGAATTTGGGAGCTCCAGGGGAAGCTGGTATGGTTTAGGGAAGAACAAGAAACCCATGAAATGGCTCAGGCTGTTTGGGAACCTGCCTGCCTGACACGTTGGCACCAGGACAGGTAGTTTCTTGCTCCCATGGATCACAGTGGCATGCTCCCACTAGGGCAGGGAGCTGTGCAAAGTCCAGCAGCATCCCAAGACTGCCAGGGGTGAAACCTTCAACCTGCAGTTCCAGGGGCTGGGGAATTTCTGCTCCAGCAGCAAGGCTGGGTCCTCTCCTCTCAAACCATACCTTGCAACTCTTCACACTGACCAAGTGATCCCTAATGCAGCAGGACTGCAGTCTACCTCTGTCCCTCGTAGGACACATTGGGTGCTGTGATTCCCAGGGACAGGCAGGAGCACAGCGTCAGGAGAGCCTTGGACAGGTACATTGATGGAAACCTCTCCAGCAATCCTGCCTACCAACAGCCCTCGGTGCCACATCCATTGTGGGATAATGCTGCTCCTGCCCATCCCCTCTTCCCACTCAGAGCTTTGATGGGGATGTTTCCCACAGCCCATACCTGTCCTCAAATATCCCACCATGTTAACCAGTTTTATTCCAAGTGGAGGGCAGTAGTCCAAGACCAGCCATCTGCTCCAGCAGTGATAAAAGACAACACAAAGAACAGCATACTAATAAGCATCACACGCCTTCAAAACTGGCACTGTGAGAAAGCACAGTGAGGCAGGAGGGTCTGAATCCCCATGGCAGAGATTGTGGAGTAACATTGCCCCAGGACTATTTCTCAGGGACACCAGTGCCACCTGGGCAGGAAGCTCGGCCAAGTTGCCATACCCAAGCCCCACTCCTCCACACCCCACATCCATGCCTGGGGAGCCTCTGAGATAGAGGAAAGCTTAGACCAACAATGAAAAATGTAATTTTCTCCCCTCTTTTTACTCAACTTTCCTCTGCACTGAGCATTTCCTGGCTCCCTGCAGAGCGAGATTGCAGGAATCAATTGGATCTTTGCTTCTATTAAAGAACTGCCAAAGACAGCGCTTTTTATCTGGAGCCTCTGTAAAAATGAGGTCTCGAGCAGTGTTTTTCCATAGAAGGCATGGAGTTGATGGTACCATGCCAGGGACAGACAGAAGAGATCAGACAGAGAAGGGAGGGAGATTGAAGATGGGAGATGCTTGTGGTTCAGGCGCTTCCGATTACTCCTCTCTGAAGACTGGAGAAATCACCCAAGATGGGCATATTTGGGAGCAGATCCTACTCATTCTGCCTTTCCAGGCTGTGATTAGTGTGACATGGAGCTCTTGGTGTCACACTGAATTTCAGCACTTCAATTCCCAGTCTCCACCCACAAACAGAATATCAACGATGCGGAGCAAAACAAAAAACCAAACAAACCACAAAATCAAAACCAAACTCCCATACACAGAGCAAACAACCCCAAATACTTTAGGAAGGTCTTGCTGCCTTACTCCAGGTTTTGTGTGATTTCCAAGCAAATGCTGGCAACATTGCTTATTTTTGTCTGCGGGGCTGCATTGCCCTTCAGTCCACCCAGGATTTTGCTCACAACTCTGCTTTCTGTCCTGAGAAGATTCTGTGGCCAGGCTGCTTTATGAAATACCCAACACTCCTTAAGACACAAAGCTCCAGGGCAGATAAAAGCATCCTAGTATTAAAATTCAGACTGAGGCATACTCATGTGCTGTCCTAAGCAAGACAAAGAGGAAAGGGAGGATGGATGGAGCTTGTTGTCCAAACTTCCTCCATCAGCTGGATGCCTATGGCACAGCAGACATGGCATAGAACAGCATGGCGTTTCCAAGCCTTGCCAAATCTCAGGAGCCTGGTTGCTGCTAGTAGGGATTTTGGAGGGTGTCGGCCTGCAGGAGCTTTAGCATCCCGCTCAGTAACCCCTGGAGACACAGGCTACACTGGGTTTTGCTCGAAGCATGAAGACTCCATCTCTTATTAACCCAAACCTGCTCCTCTGGAGGACTGTGCTCTGCAGCATCCATGCAAGGGGCTGGACACCAGTGTGGACACTGGGACTGAGCCTGCTAGTGCTGGGGTCACCCTAACGCCCCCACACCAGAGAGGTGAAGGGCACCACACGGCTGCAGAAACACAGGGGCAAATAGGGCAAAACTGCCAGCTGCTGTCCCAACCCAGCTGCTGGCCCCTGCAGCCTGCAGGACACACTTCCTCCAGCAAAGGCAGGTCCATGCTGGCTTGGCCCCAGTAAAGCTTCTGGTGGTGTCCCCAAGCCAGAGCGATCTACAGCTCATTCCCAAATTAACACACAAAGGCAAGGACTAAGGCCACAGCACTGCTGCTCGGAAAGCTGGGCAGGTTTCTATTTTGCCAGCATGCTAATACAGAGCTGGACAAGGGCGAGAGACAGAAGTTGTGTTGCAGGGGCTCAGGGACACCAGAAGGACTGGAGTGCTGGAAGAGAATTTGGCAGCCCATCTTGTCCAGGGAGGGAATAAGATACTGGCTTAGCAGCTGAGGGAGTAAGTGATGGCACATCCAGTTGTATGGAGCTTCTTGGGCATTTTAAATTCAGCTTTCTTTTTTGTTTGGGCTTTTTTTATTGGCACAGAGGAAGCCACTCCAATGACTCTGATGCTGTCCCCCCAGAGAAGCCTCGGGATCATGGAATCATAGAATCAATCATTTAGATTGGAAAAAGACTTCATTGAGTCCAACTGTAAACCTAACATTGCCAAGTCCACCACTAAACCATGTCCCTAAGTGCCATATTTACATGTCTTTTAAATATCTCCAGGGACAGTGACTATGATTTGTTTTGCTTTGCTTCATCTCTCTCCCCTCCCTGCAGCAGGAGTTGGCAGGAGGATGGGGTAGGCAGGAGCCAGGCAGCTTCCAGGGCCAAGCACGGTGGCAAACACTGTTGGAGGCAGGGAGGAGCTCAGTATGCTGAGGAATGTGTGCTCCCCACTGCTCCCTGCTTGCTGTACTTCCCTGTCCAAGCTCCACAGGAGATGCTGGTGTCCCCATTCTGCAACCTGTCCACCCTATCCAGGATCTCCCTCCATCCCTCGGCATGTGTGACTCTCTCCCAGCGGACCACAGGGGACAGCAAATGGCATAGGGTGAGCAGTAGGACAGTCCAAGGACACCAGTTCTGGCCAGACCGTGAGCCTATCCCAGCCCTCCCCTCTCCCCTGCTGCCCCATGGCCCTCACCAGATGGGGTGCCCCAAAAGCAGAAGTGGTGCTGTGGGTGGGTGAGTGGGACAAAAAGCACTGCACCACCAACCTGTATGGTCACCAAGCTGCTCTGCAGATGTCTGCTTGGGAAATGGACAAAGTGGCACCACAGCCACCCCCAGGCCTGCCCTGCTGTGCCCTTTTTGAGTCCTCCAGCCTCTCCACACCCTGACCCACTACACCTCTGCAGTCCCGGTCTCCCCTCAGCAGGCTTTGCAGGGTGATTGCCACGGTGGGTTGTGCCTGATGGCTTCAGACTCTTGGGTTTGCATGACCACCATGCAGGCCTGCAGCTCCAAACACCCACAGCGGACCTGGGGAATGAGTTTGCAGACAGTTCAACCTGGGACATCATCCTGGACAATGGTGCCTGCATTGCCTTCAGACCACCAACCAGCCCGGGGTCACCAACCCACAAGCTGCTGTGGGGACACAGGCGACCAGGACAGATGTGACAGTGAGGACATTTGTCCTCCACATGCATATGGAACCCCCCTGGTCTCTCTTTCAGCAAGAAAGCTGACCAAAACTTTGGCAGGGAAAAGCAGACTGGAGAGGAACACTGCTCACACTGCATATAGATGGGGCTTGGTGCTTGTTGCTTCACACAGCTCCATCCAGTGTCATCACCCCACTCACTCTCCATGTGGTCCCACAGGTGCCCAGCATGCCCCATGCAGCCTGCTGGGGACTGTCCCCAGACATCATATCAGCAACCAGTTTTTGAATTGGGCAACAGAAGGGGAAACCTGAGGCGTGGGGGCTCGCTGTAATGCCCATGCAACAAGCAAAAAGGGTGGCACTGAATGGAGGAACTAATCCTGTCCTTTAGTGGGGGCAGCCCATGTTGGAGTAAGGGATGCTGAAGGGGCTTTCTGCTGCCAGTAGCCTCTATGGTGGACACAGGGGTCTGCACCAGAACTGAGCCTAAGGCTGGCAGTGGGACTGGGGCAATGTGCCCGCCCCCTCTTGCCTGGAAACTGGTAAAATTGTGGGGAGGAATTTTGGTTCTGACCCCTTAAACAGCCCTATCCATAGGCCAAGCTGCACCACACATCAGCAGCAGTCTTGCCATCACTGCTCCCTCAGTTAGTGGCAGGACTTCACTGACCCCTTCCTCATTGCCCCCTCTCAGCCTGGCATTGCCTGAATGGAGCTGGTGGAAGGGGAGAAGCACCCAACAGAGGCAGAAGCCCAGGGTCTCTCCCCTGACAGAACTGCTGAAATGGGCTGGGGCACCCCCGGCTGGTGCTGCTCATCTGGCCTCCAACTGCTGCCTCTCTGAGGGACTGACTGCTGGAGCCTGGAGCCAGCAGGGCATGTGGGGTGAGCCCAAGGGGCCACTGAGGACACCCACGAAACGCCATGGAGACCTTCGTCCTCCCTGGGGTCCTGCCCCAGACCCCACAGACAGTGCCTGCTGAGAGCAAGCAGAGGATGAGGAGGGAGAGAGAGCTGGCCTGAGGCAGCTGTGCTGAAATAAAAGTCAAGAAAGTCTCTCGCCCAAAACTACAGGAAAGTTTAATTATCAAGGACAAAACACCATCTGTTTGTGCTGACTGTGACCTCCCGCTGCCCCCGGGCTTTAACAGCTCTTAAATTCGCATGTTTGTTCGGGGGTATTAGTTGTCCGACATCAGGGAAGCAATTCCCATGGGACAAACAGGAGGACTGAGTGGCTGTACACTGAAACACGTGCCGAGGGGATGTGGCGGGCTCAGCCTCGATGGGGGTAACAAAACACCCCTTTGGAAAAGAGGATTCCCTCCGAGCATGGCTCTTTGTGAGCAGCAATGAGCTCTGGCAAGCCCAGCATCACTGCCTGCTGCCACTGGCAGGTGAGCTACAGTGTGAGCCTGTACTTGGGTCGCAGCCTCTTTCCAAAAAAGGAAGCCAAGATCTATGCTTGGAGGAAGATTTTGCTATGTAAAGCCAGAAGAATTAAATGAATACTCAATACAGGAGAAATTGGATTAAAATCCAATTTGTTTTCAGCCCTGCAAGGGGGGAAGATGCATACATTGGTACCAAACCCTAGAACTGATTTAGTGATGTCAAACTGCACAGTTCCTTTCTTTGCGTTTTTCCTCTCCTATGGTTTATGGGATACAGTATCCACGGTAGATATACTGTTGTCACCTTCTTACCTACATATACTGGAAACACTGTGAAGACAACTTGGCTACACGGGAGAAAAGCAACTCACCTGGGAGAGGTCCCACTTTGCAAGACCCCAACAGTTTTTTCTCCATCACATGAGTTTTGCTCTCTGAGCTCTGCTCCACTCTCAGGCCCTGTGGCTGCTGAAGAGGAGTCTGGAGGCAAGGGTAGCTGCTTCCAATATTCCTCCTCCAAGGCACTTTTTCCACTTGTAAACCCTCAAAACCAAGTGCTAAACATGAATGCAAGTAGCCTCTGTGATCTGCCATGAGGACTCACATCCAAGGACCACAGATCTAGGCCTAAATTCATCCCAGCGCAATTCTAGGGCTGGTGAATCTGGGGGTGGCCATGCTACCAGACACTGGGAGTAAGCAGAGTTTGATGTTCCTTCTGCTTGGCCCCACATTCTCTGCACCACTGGTGCACATCACCCTGTTGTCCCATCACGCTGCCCCACCGCCTAGGCTCTCGCTGAACTCTCCAGGTTCTTCTTTACTTCCAGTTCACAGAACGAGCACATAACTCCCATCCTTATGCTCCTTACAGGTCAGCTCCTCTCTAACTCTGTACCACGTTCATATACCTTAAAACTACCAAGAAGTTTTGTGCCTGAGCTCCAGAGAAGAGCCACCATCAAGTCTCGCCCTGTGCATCTCCCTCTCCTCAGGGTCCCTCTCTCTTCTGCCTGGAAGGATCCCTTCCAATCCCTGTTCCAGTCCTTTTCACCCCCAAAATCACATCATGATTTTGTTCCTTCTCACCTTTGCAGGAAAAGCAGCCAGTGTATGAAGAAAAGCCCTGGCAAAGCCAAATTTGACTTGCAAGTCCCCTTGCCCACCCGCACTCCAGTGATCTACATCCCGGGAGCCTGGTGTTCTTCAAACCTCCTGCCTGGAGCCTGAGCTCATTCCTACCCTCTCTTGGGGGCCAGGTAGAAGACAGGAACTAGGGTGCTACCCCTGCCCAGCCAGCTGCCTTCCACCAGGCATGGCAGGGTAGATGTGGACCACATGTGTGTTTTGTCTTGGGACCCTTCCTGCAAGCTCCAGCACTGAAGGAAGAAAAAAACCCATCAGCCAAGAGCTGTCATGGAGTCCCCAGCGGCCTCCAGCCCCCTCCCAAATTCTGGCTCAACTCCATCCACTGGGGCAAGACTCAGTTTAGGGGAAGGCTTGTTTTTTAATTAGAAAATATTCATCAGCATTTAAAAATAAAATAATAAAAAGTGTCACCAGCTGGGGCCGCGAAAGCTGGGGCGTTTTTGGCTCCCAACCGAGCACTTTGATAGAAAGGCTTTTTGGAAATGCCGTAGAAAACATTTAATTTCTCCCAAGGCCTGCATATGGGGCTCATCACTCGCGCATATTGCACAGGAATATTCATGTGTGCTGGCCTCCTGCTACAGGATGACGAGGGTTCACCGGTGCTGCATGCAACAGGGGCTCCTTCCCTTCCCTTCTCTTTTTTTCTCTCTTTTTTTTTTTTCCTTTGGAAGAAGAAAACACAATATTTCACTTTCAATCCTTGAATATTTGTCAACGGCAGAACAAAGGAAAAGCTGAGCCAGAGTCAGGTCTGCTTGTACACATCAGCACACTGTACTCACCACGGGGTAGAGCCACAGATGAGCACCAAATGCAGGGAAACAGATTTCTGCCCCTGGTTTTGCTCCTTTCTGGTTGCCTGAACCCATTCTGATGCTGCCTGGATGGAGACTGGATGCCTGATTTCTACATCCCTGGCACAGCGAGAGGTTTCAGTTCAATTCCCAGCTCTCCACCCCAAGCACATGGAGGTGGCTCATCCTGGACTTAATGCTAGGTATATGCTTTAGCTAATGCCCTTCTACAGAACTCAGAAAGACTGAAAATACTCCACTGTGGCTGTAGAGCCTGTCCCATCATGGGAATGATTGCCATGGCTCACTTAGTTCCTCATTTCCCACTGCTGCTGCTGGCTCCTTCCCTTTTACCCTCAGCTTTTGTCTCAGCAGCATTTTCTTTCCTGCAACAAGTCAATGAGCTCTTCTGGAAGGAGCCAACCTCACACTGAGCATCTTCTCGCCCTTTCACTGGGATGCTCACCTCCAGCAAATGCTCCCTTCCCTCCCTTGAGGCTCCCTCTTTCTGTGAGCCCCTGCCTCTGACATGCTCTGCCTCCTGCCCTGCAGCTTGCCTGTGCTGTCCAGTCTCCTGTAACCTTTCCTAAAGCATTTGTGCTCTTTTTCCCTAGCTCTGTCTGCACTCCTTATTCCTATCAAGCAGCTCTCTACAGCTCCAGCACCTCCCAGCACAGCATGCACCAGCCCTTGCAGATCCTGACTGGAGCAGACTCTTGTTCCCAAAAAGCTTCTTCCTGGATGCAGAAAACTTAGAGCACTACTGAAAAGAAACCCCAGGCAAGGACAGGGAGAAGGAAAATAAACCATCTGGGCCCACTATCTCTGCAGCTGAAGTCAAGTCAAAGACAGCTCAGGGAGCAGGCACGGCTCCCACTGTGAGCAAAGCAGCACGTTTGTGCAGGGCTCAAATTGACATTCTTAAAAACCCTCTTGAAAAGTATTAAAAATCTACTGAATCTTCAAAACAGGAATCATGCCTAAATAACTGCACACACTAATGTGCACACACACACACACACACACACGCTTTATTAATTTTCATATTTTTTGGCAACCTTTCCCACTCAGAAGGGAAATTTGATGCCAAGTGTATATGCCTAGGCAGGGTCTGCAAGATCCACTATGGAAAAAAAAATTAAATAGAAAAAAAGAATCCCTAAACCACATCTGGAGCATTGTGCCCAGTTTGGGGGCCCTGGTATAGAATGGGTATTGCTGACCTCCAACAAGTCCATGAAGGGCTATCAGGGTGGTGACGAGGCTGAAGCACGTGTGGATGAGGACAGACTGAGAAAACAGGGCTTTTACAGACTGAAGAAGTTACAGTTTTGGGGGGATCAAACAGCAGTCTAATAGCACCTAGCTAGAGATCCCTGAGATAATGGAAACGGACTCTTTCCTCCATGGCAGAAAGGTGAGAGACAAGAGGCAGGAGCTGCACCAGGAGAGGTTCAGGCTTGCTATAAGGAAGACATTATCCTGCAACAGTCATTTGCTGAAGATTAACCCAAACAGGCTGTTAAGACCTAGAGGTTTTTAAAACCCAAATGTGCAAACTAAACTGGTCCGTACTCAGTATTCACCCTGTCTGGGACATGAGGCCGGACTAGAGACCTCCCACGGTCACTTCTCACCTGGATGGATGGATAAGCATCACACTGTCAAGCAAAATTAAATACAAAGAAGTCCCCCACAAGTTCCGAGGGGAATGGTTCTGCTCAGTGCTCCTTTCAAACATGTTGGAAAGCAAAATCTGATTGAAAAAATCTGACCAGCCCTCTGCCTGGAGTGGGACATAGACCACAGAGATGGACAGAGACCACGGGACTGCAATACACCAGGGCAAGATTCTGTGCTCAGCTCTTCCCCATCGATGAAGTGGAGACCAAGGAGATGGCGGTCTTTTCCTCTTCCAGACTTCCTTCTGTGGGGACCGATTGACACGACACCAGTAAGTGATTAATGGCAGCCAAGCCCGTCAGCACGCAGGCTGCGTGCATGGGCGCTTGCATGTGTGTGCATCTCTCCCCGAGACTTGGCGGGGAGGGGAGCTGGGGGGAAGAGTGCTGACAAGCAGATGATTAATTGAAATGCAAGCAGGAGGAAAAGTAATGTCCGCTAAAACTATCAGGCGGCGCGAGCATGGGAAAGAAACTCGGAGACACCGTCTCCATCCCTGCTGCGCACGCATGGCGCCTCCCAGCTCCGAGCTGCTCGCCAGTCCCTTCCTGGCTTCTATTTTTGCAGGTGCAATTCCGTATTTGAAAATAACCATGCTGCACACGCACATATATATTTTTCCTCATCGTCCCCCCGGCTCATTGCACACGGAAAAGGCAGCAATGGGAGAGCGAACCTCCCAGTCTACAGCGCACGTCAGCAATTAGACATGCAAGCGGCTCGTTACCCCATGCCTTGGGGTGAAGGTGCCCACAGCCCGGGCTCCTCGCACTGCTTTCATCTTCCATGTGGTGCAGGCTTGAAAACACACATAAAGATACCAGTTTGTGCTAAAATAATAAGAAAAAAAAGAAAAGGAGAAAAGAAGGAAATAAAAAAGTCTGAAAGCTCACGTCTGGCTCGGCTCCGAACTGTTGCTCAGAGTCCGTAAATTATATCCCAAGCGCTGGAGCTGGAGTGATTGCACTATCGGCAAAGAGGGCGAGCAAGCTTCTGTTTCTCATCCAACACAAACAGGCTCAGCTTGGGTCACCAAATAAATGGAATGGAGATGCAATGCAGTACATGCTGTTCCTCTGCACCATGGCTGGGAAAAGCACAGAGGGGATAGGTGACAGGAAAGAGATATCCTAGGGAGAGGTTTGAATTGAGGAGCAATAACAGGTTATGGTCATGATCATGGTCAAGGCTAGCCTCCTGGGAATGTCCTGCCTCCAGCTCCTTCTCCAAAGAGAAGGACCAAAGAGAAGACCAAAGGGTCTACAGAAAGGAGATGATTATGAGCTTTGAAGGTTTGGGTTGGAAAATCAGAGATGTGATCTTGCTGGTGACTTCTTCACATTACTAAAGTGCAGAAGACACACCAGATCCTTGTCTGAGTGAGCACTGAGCAAGTGGAGCTTTACAGATGCTAGCTAAAACATGACCCAAATCTGGGCTGCTGGAGCACGGTTATTACCACCTTTTGCTTGGCAAGCTGATCCCGAGCCAAGGCAACTGGCTTGCAAAATTAACTTGGTGAGTTGTTCAGCACTTTGGTGCTCAGGTAACGAGCTGAGCTGTAGGCGATTGCATCGGAGGGCTTCATGAACTGCTTGTGCCATTGACATGGTTTAACACACTGCTGTTTATGAGACAGAGCAGTATTTAAAAGACACATTTCTCTCAGAGCCGCACATAAAATTTGATAGCTAAATAGCTGTAAATGCTACTGAAGTCTGACAACTCAAAGAGGAATAGAGGGTCTGTCATGCGGAGTATCCGCCAATACACCCGGCCCCACAGAGCCAGTGAGACTTCCAGTCTCATAAAACCTTTTTTATATTGGAAGTGAGAATTTGTGCAGCGCATATGAACTCTCTTTTATTGGGCTGGTGTGATGCTGAGAAAATGCAGTTAAAGTTGTACAAGTCCTCCTTGGAGCGCTATCGGGGTGCCTATAAATCAAAGGCTTTATCCTGGAATGGGTTTACTAAATAAACCCTCTTTAATTTGGGCTCGCGCTGAGCAGCAGGACCACAGTGTGAGTGGGTGTCTCCCCACAATACTGCCCGTTCACACTGGTGGAGCAGGGCCAGCCCCAAATGAGTGGTCTCTGGACCATGTCCCCACTCTTGGAACCAAGAAGAGGATCCCAACCACAGAGCATCTTACAGAGCCCAGCACTGCTCTCCTCTCTCCTATTATCGGAGTTTTACCCTCCCAAAACACCTGTGACCCCCCACAATGCTCGCACCTCCCAGATGCAGTCCAGCTGCTGCCCTGAACACGGTCCAGATCCCTGTGCCTACACAGCTGATTCGGAGAGCTCCTGGGAGCATCCTGGATTGGAAGGACGACAGACCTACCTTCAGCACCCAGTGGAAATGGAGTAATTCCGAGCCTTCACAAAGGCCTGGAGTGCTTTGTTTGGGGAGGAAGACTTGGGCCAGTTTCCTTACTCCCCAAGGACTCCTATATCTCCACTCTACAGCTGCATTAATTATTTCATCTTAGTCTGGCTTCCTCATTAAGCTAACCTAGACGGCCCATGGCTGAATGACAGCAAGCCAGTCTACAAAAGCCCAAGCCAGCAGTGCTGGAAACCATAGGCTTGACACAGACTAATATTACACATATCTCAAACACGCAATCTTTAGAGGACCTGAGGCTGCTGGCTGGATGGGAAGCGCCTGCACAGAGCCGGCAGCACAGCATCCGGAGCAAGCCTGGGTATCAACATCTCACCCACACTTGGCCAGCAGGGTGTAGCCTGATGGTGGGAGCAATTCCCTCATGGACGCCCTGAAGGTGCAGGGAGCGGAAAGCCCCAGCACTGCTGCCAGCGGACCTGTGTGTGACACAAAACATCTGTGCCAAAGCAAGGGCTGGGAAGTGCAGCTCCTCCGGCACCGGCTAGGGGACAGCCACTTCACCCCACTAATGTGGCTGTGAGTTCAGTTAATTTTGGCGTCGGGTTCCCCTTGGGAAGTCTGGCTTTTGTGGGCTGTAAGGATGACACTTCAGGGCATTACACAGATCCCCTTTTTCCAATGCTGCCAAATCTGAGGCTTTTGTGTGAATCCACTGAATTTTGCCATCTCTGCAAACAAGTGTAGAAATACAAGACTTCAGCCCCCTAGAATCCTCCAGGGAAAATTCAAAGCAATGAAGAAATATGAGTTGTTTTTCCATGACCCATTGAAAAAAAGAAAAAAAAACACCCTGAAAAAACCCACATTACTGTTCAGCCCAGTTTTGCCAGCAGTACAGGTCTTTTTCCCACAGTCTAAGGAATCAACACGTTTTCAAATCACTCCTGCTTATGGTATTGAATATCAGAAAAAGATTGCCTTTCATTCAGCAGCTGTTTTGGGACACTGAGAGAAAAGGCAAGCAGTCTGAACTTCGCAAAACACGAAGAAATGCTCCAATACATATAAAAGGTAGTCACAGGGACTGGAACAGGAAAGGAGAGGTCTGCAAGCGGTGTGTGCAGTGTTCTGGGGTCGCAGCATCCTTCCACAGCCCCAGTCTCTTATGATAGCAAAGGGACCCTCACAGCAGTGCCTCACTCCTATCTATCCTCAGAAATATGTAGGGATGTGTCCTTATTTCCCCAGGAAAATCAGCAGTATCTCCTGATTTCCACACCTTCAGCCTTTCTGACACATGAATGCCCTGGCATGTCTGTGTTGTTTGTGAAGAGTGGGCAGTTCCAAAAATAAACCAAGCAGCTCAGTGTATTAAGAGGAAATCCAAGGGAGGGAAAAGCAATAGGGGTTGGAGGATTTGCTGAAATAAGTTTGCCCTGAAGCACTGGGAGGAGACAAGACTTGATTTCCTACAGGCTTGTGCTATTTAATACCCCCATGCTCCCAGCAATATCTCTAACCTCCTCCTGCTTATCCAGCGTTCCTTGCCTCATCCATTGGGATGGGACCAAACCCCCAGAGCTTTCCTGGAATGAGGTTATGGGCCTGGACACCAACTCTGGTGGCTTTCTCTGTCTCTCAGACCTGGGAGCCATCGGCCAGCAGGATAGTGAGTCTTCATCAGAGAAGGCTGAAAGTCCAGCAGACCACAAGAAGGGGACCTACTGAAAGAGATAACGAAGCCAAACTTGGCAAATATCAGCACTCAAGTTGGATCATCCAGGACATCAACCCTGGCTGAACATCCCCAGCGATACCCTTGGGCAAGGCAGCAGAGCCGGACACCTTGTCCCCATTCTATCTGACCCCTGGTTCCCACCTGGCCCCCACAGAGCCACAAAAAAAGCCTTAATGTCACCAGGTAAGCAAAGAGCCATGACCGCCAGGCTTCTAACAAAGACAAACTGCCTCTCTTCTTTCTCCCAGATTGCAAGCAGATGTGTGCTTAAATTACCTGCTGCTGACTGTGACGCTTAGCAAAGCGCCGTGGTTGAGGAGCAGAATGAAGAAAAAATGTGTGAATCGAGGGAAGGGAGGATTAGCAAGAATTCAGCTGGCTCTGGGAGGGCAAAATGTCATCATTGCAGAAAACAAATGTCACTTTCATCGCAAGACAAGCATTCGTGACCACTAGCACACGGGAAACCCTCACTTTGCTGAAGTCAGTGATGAAATTAAGGGAGTTCAGGGAAAGGCTGCAGGGTTGGGTCTGGGCTTCTCAACAGGAATCACTCCCAGCCCACAGCATGCAACAGGAGTAGCCCTGCTTGTGTTACATGGTCTTGTCTTCTTCTTCCTCAGGCCTGTGTACCCAGCTGCCCACATGGCTTGTCCACCCTGGCTCCAGACTGCTTTGAACTTCCTGATCTGGCTCCTGCTAGTGTTGGCTCCTGTGGTGGGCTACACATCTTCATCTTTTTCCTTGAGTCTCCCTAGTGATGCCGTGGGAGAGCAGCAGCAGCTTCTGTGCCCAGGAGAGCACAGACACCCAGGGCCCATCTTGGAGGTACCAAGAACATTGTCAATGGAGAAAAGGCCTGCAGAAATGTATACACCTCATGTTGTTCCTCTATGATAAATGAGAAAAATGGGCTCTGCACCACCTCTGTCTCTAGTTGGAGCCTGCTTGCACTCATACCAGCAGCAGCTATACCCTCATGGGATGCTCCCCAAAGCCTGAGGCTTCAGTGCACATCTCTGCACCAAGGGCAAGGCTCCAAGCAATGGCTCCTTAGAGAGCTGGGATGTGGGTGCAGCCCAGGAGAGCCCAGACACTGTGCTTCTTCTGTAAGGGCAGCAGATTGCTGCAAGGATCCCCCGACCTTAGAAGAGCACCCAAGGAGATGTCCCATCTCCCAGCAGTGTCCTGCACAGCAGGACAGCATTTTGCAAACTGAGCCATAGAAATCAAGCCCAACCTGCTCCCCTTCCCCCTCGCTGCTCCTGGCTTGCTCTCCGCCGAGCCCTTGCGGGTCACACGTGGCGTCCCACTTCCCGGCACAGCTCCACCGGCTGGAGCAAAGAGCAGAGTCAGACCCCAAATTGCAGATTAGTGTGTTGGGTTCATGCACGGGAAACAAAAGATCGGAAATCTCTGAAGTGCACAGCTGGAATCCACACCCCGACCATGTTTTTGTGAGTTATCACGTACATTTTTAAAAGCTATCTAGAGAGGGTTCTGCTTTAAAACAGCCTGGCAGCTGCTGCACTGACACCATCGCCTGTCAAGCTGACCAGGACCTTCAACTGTTCCCTGTCCCCCACAGGCCATGCTCATCTGTAGCCTTTAGCCTTGGGTTATGACGTGACTCAAAGAAAGGATTAAATGTCCTCCTCTGTATTCGTTCAACACCAGCTGTGGAGGGAGGGTGGGAAAGGAAGGACATGAGACCCAGAAACATCACTGTGGGATACTACCTGCCAACACCCCGAAATGGTGGTCCCCAGAAACCCTTGGGTTCCTCTCCCCATCATATGTATGGCCTCACAAGGTCACTGCAAGGGGAATGCCCCCAAGCAGCCGTAAGATACTCATATGGCACCATGAGGAACATAGACTGTGAAAGCAATCATCTCTCTATTATAGAAAATGTGGTTTTTCTCCCTTCAAAGCCCCTGCAACTGTAACTATATGATGGGATGCTAAACTACGAGGTATTTCTTTGCCTTTTTCCCCGTACCAGGCTTCCAGACCAAAAGTGAGCCAAGGTAAGATCAAATATTCTTGTGAATGATTAAGTACTCTGTTCCTCAACATCACTGATCTCCAAGAAGTCTTCCAATATGCTGCAGGAGCCTGGGCAAGGGTTTAATTCCCATTAGGGCTTTATGTCTTCCTCATTGGCCCTTCTTCCCCTTTCTCACATTGTCTGAGTTGCAAGCTGACCCTTCAGCTTAGCTCTGCAGGATGTTTGCTTCACCTTAATTCAGAGATGCTTCTCTGAGAGCACTTTCTGTCTGCACTGCCATCCAGAAATGACTTATCAGCCCTGCCTATGCCTGTTCCTTCCCAGGACTCCTCTGCCCCAAAGCATCCTCCATGATAATTTTGCAGCAAGCTTTCCATCCAGAAAAACAAAGTTCGCACCATTCAAACTGACTGACCTCAGAATAGCAGCAGCTCCTCCATCCTCCCTGCCCACTTCTTTTGGACAAGGAGTGGACACGAGACATGGCATTTCCAATTGGAGTAATTACTTTAAAATCCAGTATGAAATTAAATTCCAATACAGTGAAATGCTGCAACCAACCTCCCCAGAAAGGGAATACTTTGCGAGCCTCTTCAGTGATTGCTCCCTAGGGACAACAGAGAAGGTGCAATGTGCTGATGACAGGATTCAGCAGACATTGTGCTCCATGCACTTGCCATGATGAGACATAGAAGAGGACACCACACCCCATTTTGGGTGTATGGATGGGAAAAACAGTTTTCTGTTCATATAATAAATACCAGAGCAGCAATACTCAGTAGTACAGACAGAGACTCACCCCAGTATGGGGAAGAGCCAATCCAATCCAATCTTGGAGAGCAAAACTGTGAGCAAAACCCTCTTCCAACAAATGCACGCTGAGAATGAGATGCTGAAAGAAACTGAGTCATTGAATAAAGGCATCTGCTTTTACCAGCACATATGTGGAGTTATTCTCACCTGAAGCTGGCTTTTGGACAGCTAGTGAGCACATGCTGTTTCAAGTCAAACATGTCTTGGTCACTGTCCCAGTCAGGGACTTATCTCAGGGTTTATTAATGGGGAAAGTCACTGCACTGACACTCTTGCAGCACTGGGGTGAGAGCAATGAGGAAGAAGGAGCAGCAACACCTGCTCTGCTTCTCCCTAGAGAAATTATCAAAAAAAAGGGCAAGACTGCTGCCCACAGACAGGGATGCCCAGCGTTGTCTGGACATCTCCAAGCCCAGGCTTCCCTCCCTCTCACACCTAGATGGGAAACCCATTAAACACTGCAAGCAATGAACCCTCTGCTGCTCCTCCCTCGAGGCACTTTCACGGTCAACTTGAGGAAATTGTTCCTGATATCCAGCCTAAATTTCCCTTTGTTGATTTTCAGTTGAGCAGCGGAAAGGTGGGAGCTTTAATGAGACAAGCGGGGCCGCTGGAGGGGAAGGAGCTGTCAGTTTGAGCGAGGCAATGCGCAGAGCTGTGGTTTAAGTGAAACAGCTATTGCAAAAAGCCCAGAATCCTACAAACTTGGGATGGAAAATGTCTATTAACTTTCCCAATGGGCTAACATGAGATTGTTCCCCCACTTTCTAATGCTTCCCCCAGTCCAGCTATTTGATTGGGACCAGAGCTCTGAAAAAACATGAAGGGCTCAATCTTCTTCTTCCTTTTTTTTTTTTTTTCCCCCTCAGGAATTGCTGCATGTGGAATAAAGTGTTGGACCTCATGATCAGATTTTTCTTGTTTCATCCAAGGGCAAAGTTTTTGTTGTTTTGCCTCCTTACACAACTACTTCTGCCCTGCAAACCTGCAAAAATGTGTCCTCACCACCCCAGCCCTGAACTTTTCTGGTGTATTATTCAGGGCATGATGTGTGCAGCAGCAAGTTATTACCAACTTATGTTTGAAAATAAGAGCTTTTGGGGGTGAGAAATGCAACACAAAACTGCAGACAACTGCCTTCTGAGACACATCTGCTACTCAGCAAGGCATCACCCATCTCATGCGCTTCCTCACGGGAGCCCAGCATGATGCTGCATGGCAAATGGGCACTAGGAGAAGTTCACTGGATGTGAACCCAATGCCATCGTTACTTTTTCCACCTCTAACTGAGGAAAAGGCTTGTCATCAGCAGGCTGGACACTGCAGTGCTCACAAGACCATGCCCAGGACGTGCAGATATGTGAGCAAGGGGTATGTAAGGGAACAATGGTGCATCCAAGTGGGTTCAGCATGACATCTGTTGCTTCCAGTAACTGGGACACCATGACCTAAAAAGTCAGCTTGCAAGATGTGATTTAGCAAGCAATGGAACAACAGCTGGACCCAGGAACACTGGGCTCCTCTGCCTTACTCACCTGAACAGCATCAGCACTGCACACCTTTGAACCCCAAAACCAGGCAGGCTACTTTCAGGGGGAAACAAAGCTTCCAGGCTGCGCTGTACCACTGTGGGCATGGGTTTGCCCATTACAACCCCACAGGATTATGGAAATAGAGGCATCACAAGAACAAGACCATGCAGGGCTGGGCTAACTCACCCCAGCATTATTTACCTTAGTTGCACATTTTTTTCTTAGATGTCAGATGTCTGCATGGCAATAGAAAAGGGCTTTTCCACTCTGCTTTGACGTGTAAAGGCAAAGTATCTGCACACTCCCTGGAAACGTCAGGCTCTGTTTTCCTGGGGACCTGCCACCTGTAAGGTTTTACTGGTGGAAGGGAGAGCAGGGTGTTCTTCGTGGTGCTCAGTGAGGAGGGCAGGTGGGCAGGAGCCTTCTCTCACACCCGTGTTGGGTCAAAGCAGTGCATTACCTCCCCAAAATCAGGACCCAACTTCCCACGCCAAAAAGGGACGAGGGGTTGGCACAGGTGGCCATAGGCATGCACTCCCTGACACTAACACCAGATTTTGGAAGCTTGTCAGGCAACACTAACCTGCTGAGCAGGCAGCCCTAGAGTTTCCCCTCTGTTGCCCTCACAGTGCTCTTTGGTGTCACAGCAATACCCTTGGTAAGGTACGGGTTCAGCACACTGGCTGCAAAACCTTCAGTATGAGAGTTCCACACCAAAACATTAAAGAAAACCTACCTCACCCCCTCTGGTTTTAGCAGCAGGACAAACTTGAGTGAAGGGGAATGAAACAGAGATTTTCCCCATCTCCTTCCTAAACATCAGGCAAGGGAGCACATTGCACGGTACATTGCAAGTTTGGGATGTGGCAAGACACCAACCGCATTTTATGTGTTGCAAAACCACGTCCTCTGTGGCAGCTGAGATTTCAAAGCATAAGCTCTGACCTTGGTAATACTTTTTACATATTGAGTCACTCCTGACACTAGAAATACCAGGGGGAAAGGGCTGGGATTTCAAAGATTTTAATGCACATGGCTGGATCTGCTAAGAACTGGGACAGCTCCAGCTGCCAGCCCAGCACTCCAGCCCTCTGCCCCTCTTTATTATGGGTACAAAGCAGTGAGATTGAAATGACCTTAGGCAATGTAAAACACTGGCACACATGACAGGCAAGAGGAGGATGAAGATTCAAAGGAGGATGAAGCACAGCCCTCTGACATGCCTTGGGGTGACGTGCCCTAAGGTGATGAGTGCAGCCAAGTGGGTGATTCCCCATTTTTTATTAGCTACCTCAAATGGAGGATGGCTTGAACAGGACAGCCCTTTTTTTTCCTTCAGGAAAGAATCAGGACAGGTTCATGTTCTTTGCTTCTGAAGGTAAACATCCCAAAAATGAGGGGAGAGGAGAGAGGAGACTCAGCAGAGAGCCTTTTCACTGGAGGGAGCAAAGATGAATGGGCAGATGGATAGCAAAAGAGAGGAAACGTTCTCACACATGACATCCTACCCCATCTGGTCCCTTCAGGCTGACCCTTAGCATGAAGGTCAACCCCCTGAAGACACTTTAACAGATACATGATTTGATTTCCCAACTCTCTCTCTTCTCCCAGCAAGGGAATAGCAGTCTCCTGGAGCCCTGATTTGCTAAATAAAACACTCCTTGAAGGTGCCTTGCAATAACATTTGCACAGAAAATTGACATTCTTTCTCCTCCCATCAGCCCTGACACTGTTTGTTTGTGAGTTAATAACTTGAACGCTTGGCTGAGCTATTGATCCCTTCTCAGAATGATCATTCTTTTGTCCAAAATACACAAAAAATAAAGGAGTGAGCTTGCAATGGCAAAATTAACTCGGTGCTTGCATGTGGCCCCATTGGCATTGCAGGCAGACTCCTGTCCTTCCTAGATGTTCGTGATATCTTCTGCAGACACAACAGTACAATGTTGGATTTATTTCTTTCCATTGTCAAGGAAGAGATGTTGCAACTTGCAGGTAGAAAGTCAGCTTTCATGACCCAAAATTATCATTTAGCTTTAAATATTCATCACCCAAACTGGGCCTTATAGAAGGATAGCTGGTGCGTGAAGGAGTCTGTGCTAAAGATGTCAGCAGGAGCAGCATGTGGGTACCATCATGTTCAGCTACAGGAAAGGCAGTAGAGCCCCAAAATCCCCACTTGAAGGAGAAAGGGTAACATCAGATCAGGCTCTCCATCCAGGGCATGGTGTTCTTTGGGCTTTTGTTGTATTAGACAGGACCTGGCATTCCAGAGGCAAGCAAAGCTCCAGGTTTCATCTAATCCCTCCTGCCAGCACTCACTGGAAAGCAGATCCCCCTCCAACACCACACCTTACAAAACCTGACTAAAGGAGACAGTTAAGGTCTCTGAAATGCCCTCATCCTCCCTAACCCCTCCTGTACCAGCAGGGCACTGCACAACCTCTCCAAGCAGAATCCTTGCCTGTGGCCGTGTTTTCCTTGGCAACCTGCTTGCATGCCTCTGGCTAATTGTTCTTCAGACTGCTCTTTTCAGGGGAGATTTTCATGGCAAACATTCAGTTTTTCCCAAGTTGCAATTTTTTTTTCCCTTCAAAGCCTTTGATGTCTGGGAAAATAACAGGCAACCTCAACACACGGCTGAGCATCAGGCGAGGGCTGGGAAGCACTAAGCGGAAATGCATTTAGTTGTCTGGGTCAAAAACCATTTCCTTTGTTAAATGATTATTATTGTTCCAAGAGGATTTCAGTGGGAATTGAGGGTGCTTAGATAGATGGATTCACAGGTTTGCTGAGCTTCTATAAGGGTCTCTATATCCTCCACCATAATTCTACATCATAACTTCCAACACCAATAACTCTTCTATGACTCCCAACAGATATTCCTGTGCCTTCCAAAGCAATAACTTCTCAATGAACTCCAGACCTGCCAAATCGACTGTTTTCCCCCTGCGGACGCCTGCTTTTTGGCCCTTCTCACTGTCCCCCTGGGAATCTTGACCCATTTACCTCTCCTTCTGGTTCCAAGCCCAGTGCAAGGGGAGATGAGATCAGAAAGCGATCTGCCTCGGATGTCAACAAATAGCTCTGGCACTAAAAGCTTTCAGTCATCTCCCATTTTCCTGACTGCTCTCAGCAGTCGAGGATCCAGATCTGGACCTGCTTGCACTGCTGAGCAAATCTCTCATTGCATGCTGCCCTTTCTCACAAAACTCATTTCTTCCTACCCGTACGTCAAAATTGCCACGACTGCGTCGCAGGTCTCCCCTAGAGAAATTGCTCGGGTTATTCACAGGGGCTAAAGAACAAACACTTAAATAAGAAATAAATTGTGATGCATTTCTTGGGTTGCCAAGCCTCCCAGTTCAGCCATAAGAGCATCGTGCCAGGCACAGCAGCACAGAGCTGCTACCTCTCCATGCACTAGATCTTAACGATGTGTTAATTAAGCTAAGGTTAGAGCTGCTCATTACCTTATTATTTTTGGTTCTATCACAGTAATGCTCAGTGGTCTCAATCAGGAACAGACTTCCCCCCCCCGCCGGCCCCTCTCCTTTTAAGTCACAAATTATTTCAAGACCTGGTAAAAATAAATGCACATAAGCAGCCTCTGCCCTTTTCCAGGGGATTTTGCTCTGAGGAAAGAAAGGTTTTGACAGTATGTTTGAATCAAAAATGAACATATGCAAGAAGGGAAGAATGACATGCATCAAAAGCCACCTTTTTTTTGTTGTTGTTGAAAAAGGTTTTTTTGGAAGAAACTAAACCCCCAAAAGACTAATCTTACAGCATTAGGTGTTGTGTACAGAGTCGGCTCATGCTGCAGCATGAGCATATTGAGCAAGCTACAAAGCTGCCCAGAGGAGGACAGGGAAAAGATAAGACTCCACTTTTGGGCTCTCCAGTGGCTATTCCACTCTTCGACCTCAACCTGCTCCAACTGCTGGGGCAAGCATGGCCAGCTGCCTCTCAGGTCATCTCCATCCCCACTCCATGAGTACACAGAAAGCAAGCAGTGCTTCTGAACCTGAATAAATAACCAAGATTTAAAAGAAGACACTAAATTTGCAGGAGAGCCTGTTAAAGGAGCATGTAAGGGTGCAATGAGCTCTCATCAATGTCATGATGAGATGTCACAGGCACTGCCCTTCTTTACCTGCCCTGGGAAGCAGATACTAGGCAGGCCAGGAGCTTTACAAACCATCCTAGTCCAAAATCCAATAGAGGCCAGGAGGGAGAGGCAGATGGTGAATGCCACAGAGGAAATTTGGGCAGGTCCTCCTGACACTAGAAGAGATGGAAGTGCCCATTCTCAGGAGGCAATGCTGCTGCCCTGGGAAACTGGGAATAGCATTCCTCATCTCCACTCCCCCGCAGTCAGGGGCAAATAAGCCACAAAGCCCTCAAGTCATAGAACCTAAAGCTTGGAAAAGACCTCTTATATCATCAAGTCCAATCATCAGGACTTCTCAGTGTTCTAGTGCAGGAGGATCCAACGCTTCTAACGCTGTGGGCACCTCTGACCACCACAGCTGCCCAATTCTCCTTAGGGGAATCCTAAGATGTTGGTGTAGGAGTCCCACTAGGAGGACAGGCTTGTATCACACCCCCCAGCTGCACTCCAGTGCCCTCCAAACGACCTGGCTTTTAAAAAGATGCCATCACATCCACACTGTCCAATTACCAGGAAGAAATTAAGTCCATGATAGTCCACATGGCTACCACAGAAAAATGTGAAAGGGAGCCACCTGTTCCCACAGAGCCTAGTCTCTGTAAAGGCTTTGCAAACCAACTTCACATCTTTTGTCAAACAGGAGTCAGGACTCCTCTTCCCTGATTTTCAACCAAAAGCAACCTATGCCATTTATGGCTGCTTCTGAAAATCACTCAAAAGTTAAGAAATTAAACCTTCAGAAACTGTTAGTGGCTCCTTGCCCAGTCCCAAAATCATCGCTTCCCTTTGCATTCAGTGCCACTATGTTCATAGGGAATGAGTTGATTCTGTCAAAAAATTTAACTCTTGAGTTCAGAAAACCTCCAAAAGGGGAAAACCCCCTGCCATTACTAAGGGATAGCCCATAGGAAAAATACTTCAGAAAGGCTCACAGATGCTTAAATGGATAATGGAGCAGAAATGGCTCTGGGGCAAGAGAGGACTTTTCCGGGGAGCACAGTGTCTCCTGAATCAGCAAGCTCCATCCGCTCTGATTTTCCAGAAAGGTCTCACAGCACAAAGCGATGCAGGCAGACACGCAGCAACTTACTTGGAGGCTCTGGCATCCAGGCTTCAAGCAGGAAGGCGCTGCACAACTGCACTAATTATCTGCTGAACATCTGTGTCTCCCCTACTATCGCGGGGCCGGAGGAGTCCTCCTGCATAGCCGAGGATTAGCGCTGGACAAGATTTTGTTGACTGTGTGATTTTGCACAGGAGGGGGAGAGGAAAAAATCTGCAGATTCCTTGAAAGGAGGGTGTTTCAGGGAGAATCTCTTGGATGAAGAAGAGGAATTTGTGGTCGAAATCAGAGACCTCGCTGGAGCAAGAAGTAGGCGCTTGCTGTGATGTGGGCTGAGTGATTTAGTCCCTTCCTCCAAATTCAGGGGAGCAGGAGCTTTTCCCCTGTGGTTCCACACATTGCAAGCAACATCAGGGCATCTATTACAGTCCAGAGGGTTCTGGATTGTAATCCTCCTTCCTCCAAAATCCCTTTCATACTTGCCTAAAGCCAAAAATGAGACCACAGAAGATTCTTTGAGTGAAACCACAGAGGCACACATGGAGCAGTGCATGGTGGGGCTCCCCCTGATCTCTCCACCCACACTTGGTGCGTTTTGGTCATTGTTGGAACCTGGAACTGCCCTTCAACAAAGCCACTGGGTTTCAGTAGAAGCAAAGCCTGGGACAGGCAGGATAAGCGTCCAGGGTGGGGAGAGCTTGAACAGGGCTCCTGTTTCCAGCACCCAGCCTTCCCCACTGGCACCACAGGTTAACTACCAGAGACCAGTCCACTGGTGACTTTCCAGGGCCTGCTTCACTTCCTTGGGACAAAGGTGGATTCCCAAGTTCACCAGTGGCTCCAGAATGTAATAATAAAAATAGTAAGTCTTTCAGTTGTGGTGTGGTACTCAGGGGAAGGTGTGCATCCTTCTTGCTATCTTGGCTAGGATGCAGTTCTCCCAAAACCTCTCTGTATTCATGGAGAGAGGCAGCAGCACAAACGACCTAGGAAAGGCTCCTGGCACAAATCACCCACTAATAAGCTGAGAAGCCTTTTTTTTTGGAGAGGTAACAGAGTGGATATGGAACTGCAGGCAACGGAACTGGGTGGAGGGAATACATCATTAGTCTGATCTTCAGTCCGCATCCCACCAACATTGAGAGGAAAAAATTGCCCAACTTTGTGTGACACCTACTACCCATGTTAATGATGTTTGTGGAAATCTGTGCACAAAAAGTCTGACAGAAGCCTAAAAATCAAACCTGTGGAAAAGAGACATGAATTCCGCGCTGTGTAATTAATACAAATATATTGTGACCTGGGAATTTACTTTTTTTTTCTTTTCAAGACCATCAGGGGCCAGAAACTTGCACAATAACACAAACAAAACGTCCCTTTAAATCAACTGGTGCTTTTGGCCAAGCAGAAACAGTTGGGATTTCCAAATATGGCCCATGGGAACAACAGCCCAGGCATTCTTGGGAAGCATCTTGGAGCCTAGACTGTCTCCCAAGAATAAAATCCTTCAGTCCAGCATGACAAAAGAGCCATTGCATGACAGTCGCTATCACACAAACGCGCAAATTAAGCAATCAATCAAACAAGCAATACCCAGGAAAAGAGCAGCACGGGGTGCACGTCACACCAGCAGCAGGCAAGCAGGGCTGACCTGTGGTTGCCTCCCATCACACGTGGGAGGCTATTGTATCCTTTCTCCACCAACATCACCCCAAATGGGGGTTTCTTTTTTTGTTTTGCTTTTTAATCCAAGTTTGGGGAGCAGGACCCTTTCTTGGAGAGAATACAGGTATCCAGCAAATGCATTTGTTTTGGACTCGGACTCTACATAAATCAATGGTTATTCTGCAGAGACGTGACAGAGCAAAAAATTAGATGTAAAATTTGCCAGACGGCAAGAAACGAGCTAGAAATTGTTGCCGTCTCTCCTGGGTCAGGGAGGGAATCCTGTCTCAGAGGCTTGGGATTGCTTGTGTGCCGCCAGCTTCACATAATGACAGTCCCTGGGGCAAAAAGAGAAGGAAGGCTTTTTAAAATCACCCATGACTTATTGTCTTCCATCCCTTTTAATTGCTACAAAGGACATGGCTACTGCCCATCCATGGACCGAAACATCAGGATGAGATTTTTGGAGCCCAGTTATGCTACCCCAAGAGCAGGACTGAGCAGCTGCTCAGCACCCAGAGGCCCAGATATGTTTGCAAACAGATTGGGCAAACGGCTGCATGTTTGTAAGTGTATTTTAAAAATCAGATCCTGTTGGCAGGCAACTCTCAGACAGCAAGTGGGGCCAAATCCCATGAATAAATTGCTTGGAGCGAGTAGTTTGACGCGCCATTATTCATAACTAATGTAGTCCTAGTAAACAGAAAATGGAGGCCAAATCTGCCTGTATAGACACCAATGACCTCATCTATTTTCACCCTATTTACTGAGCAAAATAGGAGCAAAGGAGAGTTACCACCATCCTCTAAAAGGGGAAATGGAGGTTTTGGAGAAACAATAGTCCCAACGGCTCTGGAGTGCAGTGGGAGTCTGGTGAGCAGGGATGCAAACTGAACTCAGAGTCAGAGCAGAAATTTGGTCCCATGAGTGCAAAGACACAAATAAAGCCAATCAAGTCCCTCTCTCATCTCTGATCAGCTCTTGCTCATGGTTATGAAGAGCACNGGCCCCCCCACAAGGGTGGGAGCTCTCCTCATATTTCCCAGCCAGCATTTCAAAACAGGTTATGTAGAGATTTTCTGGGAGCAGGCAAGCTGCAGTGCGCTTCCCAACCTCTCCATAGTGAAATTCTAAGCAAAACAAACAAAATAAACAAGGGAAGTGAAGAGGGATCAACAGGCTGCTCCTCC
Organism: Grallaria varia; assembly: GCA_013396735.1. NCBI lineage: Eukaryota > Metazoa > Chordata > Aves > Passeriformes > Formicariidae > Grallaria > Grallaria varia. The sequence continues at coordinate 27,763 of VWZG01011747.1, read as the reverse complement.
ATCCAGAACTGCAACTTGCAGGCTGCTCAGTACAACCATCAAACAGTTGGTTACAGCAAACAGAAGACACAACTCTCACGGTGTTTTCATTTAGGAAAAAACCATTAGAAGTCAGTGCCAGGGCGTACTGCACAAACAAAACACCCATCCTGATTGCAGATGGGAAGGGACCTTCGTGAAGTGCAGGTCTGCTTACACTGATGCAGCTGCCAGAGCAGCAGCTGCTTCCAAGAAGCCATGAGGCTACAAACCAGGGCACAGACATGCTATTTCTGCCACATTTCCTATGTTCTTTAAGAATTACATTTATTTCTATTTGGGCAACACGTAGGAAAATTGTGCACACTGCTGTGATCACTCTTCCCTTGCTTCCTTTCCCAAATAATGCAAATTTAAAAGGCATTTTAGTTGCAAGCTGTTTTCACCTTGAAGAGGCCAGCTCAGCACCTGCAGAATTTACCTTTGGGAAAAGCACAGCCATTGACCTGAAGACTGCCAACAAAGGGAAATACAAAGGGAAATACTTCTGCAAATGACAAAGAAAATTTATTATGCTGCTTACAATTTACAGCCCATTAAAAAAACTGCCCTGATTTGAATCATTGACTTTTCAAAATAAATACTATCCTTTCATCAATAAGCTCAAAATACAAACTAACCACAAAACTGTTTGGAAAAAACACCCATAAAAATGACACCTTTACATATTAATAATGTCTATTGATCTAACTGTAAGTGTATGTCCACATTCATAATTTTCCCATATCACATATCAATAAGACTTTACACTTTTTTCATATTAAACTATGCTATTTCCATGAAACCAAAGTCCTAAGTAGTCCCCTAAAAAGACCCTTGACATTTGAATGCAGAATGGTTGAATTTCGAAGTATTAACACTAACAGCATATTTGGTTATGCAGACTGGCATTAACCATTCATAAAGTGAATGTGGCAGATTTGCAGGAATGTCAGAAAATAGAAACAACTTTTATTTGTAATAAAACCATGAGACTTTTCTCTGTCTCCTTTTGCTATCATCTTCATCACATCGCAGACCCTGAATTTACTAAGCAGCCAAAGCAGGTAGAACCAAGTGTGGCATTGCCAACTCTCTGGGCCTCTTTTGTTTGGACAAACCTTAGCATATAATCTGTTTATTAATGCTTTGAAGAGGGGCTGAGCAGCAAGGAGGAAAAACTGGCAGATGATAATATTATTTAGGCTAATCAAGAGTGTGATGGATAGGGGAGACCATCAAAGTGAACGGCAGTGCCAGGCAGTGAGGAAGCACGGCGTGATGATAAATGCAATGCACCGCATGCTGAAAGGGAGATTTTTTAACTAATCACACACATTGTTGCAGCCTAAATTAGCTGAAAATAGCCAGCAAAGTGATATCAGCCTTTGTTCTGTGGCCACAGCTAAAATGGCAAACAATATGTTAGCTAATATATATAAAGACCCAGGATTATAAAATATGTGATGCTGTAAATCAACAGTATGCCCTGATCTGTAACGTCCAGATTAATCCTGGATATCCTGCATAGAGAAGAGTCAGGGGAAAAGAGTATCTGTTCAGAGATGGGCAATAAAAGCAATGAGATGTAGAGAAAGAGTAGAGTCTGAGACTTTAATTTACAAAGGAGGCGGATAAACAGGAAGAAAAAGGAGGTGTATGGTGCAATGAAAGGGAGCCAACAAATGCTCCTTGAATGTGGCAAGGGCAGGAGAGTCCACAAAACCAAAAGGGAGACTTTGAGCTGCTTTATTTACACATATAGCACCAGGTGCACAGCCAGGGCTGTGCAGCATCCAAGCATCCCATAGATCCATGACCAGGGTGAGCTGACAACACAAATTAGATGCTTTGATTTCTAAGAAGACTCATAAGTGTGTGTGGTGACACGGGATGGGTGAAGGAAGGGTCATGCCAGAAAAAAGACCACCAAGGTAGAGGGGAAGCACCAGCACAATCAGCATGAGATCTTATGGATGAGACCTGTATCTGGACAGGAAAATGCAACCTGTTCCCCATGTCAAGGTACTCCTGGATGGGCAGGGCCAAGGGTCAACCCATGCCCTGAAGCAGGCAGGCTCTTATGGGCACCTCTTAGGCATATTTAGGTACTTATTGGGTTCTCTTTCTTCTCATGTCTCTCTCAACTGCTGAGAAGGAGCATCACTTCCAGCACATCTTTGTGAATGCCCATGTCCATATGGTTCTTCAGGGAAGCTGCTGCTCACAGTGAGGAAACTGAGGTAGAGCCTCCACCTTTCCCAACACCACTGGGATGCTCCTCAGTGTGCTCCTCACAACCAACAGCTGCATCATAAGACCACAGTTGCCCAGGGGCAGATGGGCAGACACAAATCCTTGTGCTCTCCATCTCTCCTCTCCCTGTTTTCTGAGGTCCAGTGATTTCCCAGCTGATGAACACATTACCACCTCATTCGGCAACGCCTCGGAGGCGCTCACGTTTCAGGCCCCGGTGAGAAAAAGATGAAGTATGAAAATCCCTTTCCTTTCCAATCCAGTTCTCCCAGCACCGGCCAAGCAGCAAACACAAAAGACCTCGGAAAACACACAAAAAACACCGGACGTGAGAGGCTGTGCCGAAGTCGCACCATATGCAGGTGTCAGGGAAAAAGGTCTCCCGTCTCCCACGCCAGGCTGTTATCTCCACCCCAAAAAGCCTTCCCACGAGGGGTTAATAGCTGAAGAGGATCCTTTCCCTCCACTGGCTTCCTGGTGAACTGGACCAGGTGGAGAAGGGGAAGGATTCGCTTACTCATGTCCATCGGCACCAGCGGGTGTCTGGAGATGATGCATAGTCTTGGAGCCTTCAAATACGTCCATGATGACATGGAGAGCTGCACATACAGAACCTCTACCAAATATCATCTCACCATTCAGCTACAATTGTTGTTGGGGAAAGCACAGCCCACTCTCCCTGACCTTGGAGCTGCAGCAAAGGGAGAAAGGGATCAGGTCAGTACAGGAATTAAACACTACCCCCAAGGCATCTCCTGGTGACATCCCTGTCTGCAAACAGTTGGTTTTGGGTTTTTTTCAAACAGGGTGCAGCATCTTAAAACCAATGAGGCACAACAGGAACTTGTCCTGCTTCTGTAGTCAATGGCTCCAGAGCCCCCATTCTGGGGTATTTTTTAGGAAAAGTGAGACAAACATCCACAATGCGGTAATGGAGAGAATGCTGATCATACTCTGGTATAAAGGAGCATGTCAGGCAACCTCCATCTTCATCCAAGGTCCTTGGGAAAAGGCATCAACTCAGCATCTCAGGCCAATGATGCTTCGCAGAAAGGTCATAGTCTCTTCCCTGAAAGGCTTTTTGGAAAGGGAAATGGTTTACAGCAATTATGGCACTGTTCCTCCCTTCAATATTCTCACACCCCCCATCAGAGCAAAAAAAACGCCATAGCTCTGCTCCACACTGTTTTTTCACCCCATAAATAGAAATAGGCTGATCACACCAAATGTGCAGGATTTTGTGCAAGGCGCAAAAGAAAATGGGACAGAGGTTTGTTTAGTGGTGACAGCCCAGTCCTGCCTCTTTGACATTTGCTCCGAACCAGTGAACTGCACAGCATTTGAACTTTTGTTTAGACAGATAGGCTTGTGTATTTAGAAATCCTTGAAACTCATCCATCTGCAAAGACAGCAACTCTCGATAATGCAAAAGCTCTAGCCAGGATGCTGAGCTCAGCAGATCTTGCTACAAATGATTCCTATTAAAGTAAAAAATTACAATGCAAGCGTCTATTCGACAATCCAAGCCTGACATTAAAAAAAAAAAGGAATTAAAAAACCCCATAATATGGCTGTGCCAGCCAAATTTATAGATCACTAAGGAAGGCACTGGAAGACCTGTTCATCACCTACCCAATGCCCAAATTTTCCCAGAGGAATGCACTCTCCACCATACACTGGACCATTCTGGTGCAGTCATCCTGGTCAGGATCTGCTCAGCTCTTCAAAGCTTCTAGAGACGGAAACCCCAATCTACTCACCTGTCAGTCAGTTTGGACATCCATCCACCTCTTCCATAAGGTTCATCTCTCCTGGCACCCAGCCTGAAACTCCCACATTGTGTTTTACCCCCAGAGTTCACTACCCCAGGGACACAAGGGCTGGTTTCCTCGGAGATTTTTTCATCTCTGAAAGGTTACAGCTTTTTTTTGTTTTCTCTTCCCAACTCAACACTTCCAAACAATGGCCTTGGGGATGTGGGACATGCTTAGGTCCCTGACAGCTTTGTACACCACCAGTATCAGCAAAATACTGAGAAACTCATCACAGGTGATGGCTGCAGCTACACACCTGCAGCGGTGATGATTCCACCAGCAAGGACAATGAGGTATCGCCTACCAGGACCAAAGGAAAAACACAGCCATACTAACCAGGAGTCTGAAGACCAGCTGAAGCCTGAGCAAACTGCAGAAGAGCCCCTCCTGTGATTCCCCCGGCTGGGGCAAGAAGGTGGGATCTCCTGGGGAGACTCCATCAGCACCATGTCCCCTCTCCTGCTCTGCATGCCAGTGCAGCAGCAGAATTCCCAGCTCCCAGCTCCCTGCCCCCCACAAAGCCTAAACCAGCAGATTATCACGTTAACGCTTCAAATGTTTAATTTCCTGCTCCAATTACACTGGTTTTGCAGCAGACAGGCAGGAGGGGGGAACTAGCAAAAATAAGACTAGAGTTTCCAACTAAACCCAGACCGACCCTGAGACCACCGGGCTTTCCCTTCATCTCCATGGATGGGGGGGTCATTGCTCACACCTGAGAGGGGGCTGGTTGTAGGCATGACCTTGCAGGCCAGCAGTGGAGTCACTCTCCATACTACAGCTAAATGAAAAGCTCCTTTAGTTCGGCAGCTCTGTCAACCTCCATAACACTGCAGAAACATTTGCCGCACCTCAAGAAAAACAAGACAGCGGGTGTTTGCAGAGCAAAGCAGGACCCAGCTGCAGAGAGGGGCCGAGGGAGCACCAAGGAGAGAGAGGGGGCTGGATAAGGTAGGAGGAGAGCAAAAATAGTGGGAGTAGGGAAGTGAGGGTATCAGAGTACAGGGTAGCTATGGAGTGAAATACGAAGGAATGAAAAGCACAGAGGGAAACTGAGGGAGAGGGAAGGCAAGAGCATGAGAAAGGGGGAAAGAGTGCAGAGAAAAGAAAGTGAGGGTGTGGAGAAAGAAAGAGGGAGAGTGAGGAGCAAAGCACTCAGGAAGCTCCAGGCTGTGGCCACATGCCGGCTCCAGTGGAGCTGCCTCCATTTGAATGTTTCCCTTGCCACATTAATCGGGTTGCTCAATCCTCCCCAGAGGACAACAGAGATCTGGAGGAAAATAGATATCCCAACCCAGGTGTCTTGCAGGACTGCTAGTCCAGCTTCAGCTAATTTCGAGAAATATTAAAAAAATAAACTCATACATGAGCAATCACTCAGCCTGAAAGTCCTACTTGCTGCTTACAGGGAAGAGTGGGGCCCTGGAACCTAAATCCCATGAAAAAGGCCCAGTGACAACTCTGCAGCACCCCAGTTCCCCCTGGGGGGAAAGCAGACCCTATTGCCCTAGGCTGGGCTGAGCCAGGGGATCTCACTGTCAGCAGGGCCAGGGATGCTTTCCCCTTGGAGCCTTTCCCAGAGGTCACCCATGGCTGCTGTTATTTATAGCTGGCTGAGTGCACACACACTGCACTGAGCTCACCCGAGTGCACAGGGAAGGAGGCGAGGAAAAAGAACTGACCTCGGGGTCAAGGCCAGGAATAGCCGCCAGGAGTCAGAAATAGCTAGTGCCATGTTCAGCCCTGGTTCTTCGAGAGCCGCTGGATCAGAGCATGGTGTTTCCAAGATTTCAGTCCGAGTCAGGAGAGGATTGATTTCTCCTTTGGACTCATGTTCCTCCATAGCTGCTCTCCAGCTCCAAAAATCTGCCGGGTGGATGGAGCAGGTGGGACAGGGCAGGAAAGCAATCCAGCGGTGGGGAGGGGATGACTGACCTCCGGAAAATGTGCTAGAAAAGCAAGGGAGGCAGGTCGCAAGGAGGGACGGGTTTCAGCACCTGCTGCAGCGAAGCCTGATGCTGACCTGGGAAGGGGCGACGCAGGGGAGCAGATTCCAGAGGATTTTGGCAGCGCGCAGTGATCAGCATGCAGCTCAATGACTCCTTTGGGTGCCTGTGAGAATCTCAGCACATGAGATCAACGTGGACAGTGTGCAGGCACGAAGACCATCACGTGTGCGCCTCTGTCCTGCTGGGAAGCCTGCGAGCAGAGACAACCCACCTTCATGCCCAGGGCATGGGAGGTGTGGGCATGCTCCCCATCCTCCAAGCATGTGCATGTATGAACACAGATGTCCATTTGCACATGCAAACACAAAGCCTGGTGCACGCATATGCATCCAGCCGACGTACAAAGGACTTTGCTGGCTGCCCTGGCAGCAAATGCCCTGGATCCCACCTCACCCATCTTGCTCCACGCTTGGCTGTGCTGGAGTGTCCTGCCCCAAGGCAGGGCTGGATGCTGCTCCCAGGTCAGGGAACAACAGCTGAACTCTTCTTTCCAGGATCACTGCTGATTATGGAGACAGTGTGAGACCATGGGAGTGGGAAGGTCTAATCCTTCAGTGCCTACAGCACCAGCCCCCAAAGCTCAGTCACTTCCAGAGGCAGACTTCAATTATAAACCCTCAAGTACCACATCCAGGGGCTAACACTTCAGTGGGTAAGTGGAAGATGAAGACAGACAGGGGAGCATGGTGGAGCCTATGCAGAAGGCTGAAAGCCCTGGGTGAGCAGCGCTAGCCCACTGGCTACCTGGTCTGCAAAGAAAACCACAATAAGTTCCCTGCACAGATGAGATCCTTACTCCCTACTGAACAAAGAGGAGGTTTAATCAAGTCTTCTCCCAGTCACCCTGTGTACTGTCCTCCCTGGAGAGCTCCCCAGCCACCTGCAGGGTATTGAGGGATGGCTGCTGATGTGATTGCATGGCATCCTTCCTTGTTCCCACCAGCTACAGCAGAAACACAACCTGTCCCTTCTGTAAGGACTCCCTGGGTGGCCACTGCCTGTCTGTGCTCTGTCGCCACAAGGCTCCCACTCTGCAGCACTGAAGGGCTGAGATGCAAAAAGAACTGCCTCTGGGCTTTTTTTTATCTGCATGGTTTTGAGCCACATTTTGGATATGGAGAGAAATCCATGGCCCACCTGGTTCCATCCCCCAGCTGGACCACTGCAGCACATCAAATCACTAAAGCAGTTTTGTGTGCTTCTTCCCAAGAGCTCGGGAGGACACTTGGAGCACCACTGACTGGATCGCTGCACAACAGATATCCCCAGCATCATATGGGGAGAATATATGACTCATTGCTCCATTAAGAGCCTCTTCTGCTTAATTTTCTGATCTAGATGCTGTTCCTCCCAGATCCTTGCTGCTTTTGAGTACCAGCCGAGCAAATGCATCTGTGAGGAGCCAGGCAGGGCAAAGCTGACCAGGTAGAAAGACAGCCCAGGGAAGTCTCCCGGCTCAGGGGGATGTGTAGCACCAGACAGGTCTCACCAGATGGCAGCAAGTTGTGCTTACACGGCTGGGGAGTGAAAGAAGTGCCAGGGAAAGCAGAGAGAAAAACCAGAAAAGTAAAGCATGCTCTAAGCAAAGAGTTGAGTAGAAAACACACAGCACTGGCCCAGACCTTCCTGCCTCCTGCAAAAATACACACTTATGCAGGTATTTCTGGCAGCTGGCTTGTACAGGGCTGGTGGATGTGGTTCCTGCAGGTGTTGCCCATCACCTGCAGCTGTCCGGTACTCCTGTTTCACACATGGGTGTGCAGGGTGGCCTGACAGATCCGCTTCCTCCCAAAGCACCGTGGAACCAGGTGCTGCCACGAGCACAGAGGAGGTCTGCAGCCTGTACCTGCTGGGGGAATCATCTGTCCAACCACGACACACCAAGTCCCTGTGATTTAGCAGGAGGTGTCTCTGCCCATGGCAGGGGGGGCTGGAACTAGATGATCTTTAAGGTCCCTCCTAATGCAAAACATTCTGTGATTCTCTGAAAGCCCCTTCCTCAAACCCATCCAGGAGCATAAGTATCCTCCTGAAGCTTCTCCTGTTTGCGACACGTCCCTAAGCCCAGACCACATCAGCCCAAAGCCCTGGAAAGAAAAGGCTTAACAGCATCAGCTTCAGAAGAGCTGTGTCCCAGTGGGACCAGGAGGAGCAGGGAGGGTTGTGCATGCACATCTGGGGCAGAGCCAGTCCCAGGGAGCTCATGGAGACCTCCCTCACAGTCCAGCATACAAAACTCAGCATCTGGTCCCAGGGTGGGTTGTCTTTTTTTGTTTAACAAACTACTCTCCAGCCTTGTAAGGCGAGTCCCCACAGTGCCCAAATAAGCTGAGTATTTTTGGCTGCTCTCTCTGCAGCCTTGGGCTGGCCTTTGGGAAATGCACACCCTGCAGCCCTCCATGCCCTGGTAATTGAAGAGGCTGCCTCTTCTCCGCGCCAGAAAAGGGATTACAGGACACGCTTAAGGGGTTGAATTCATAACCTTCAGCGTCCCCCGGAGCCAGGGACCCTCCTGCCTGAACCGCGGCAGCGGCACCACTAGCCGGCAGCACTGCCAGTCACGTTCATCCCAGGCATCCAAAGGGCTCGGCCAGTGTTAGGGCTTCACGCTGGGGCAGAGCATGCCAACCCTCCGGGCTGCTCACAATTAGCCGCTTTTGAGGCTGCAAGGAGACAAATTACTATAATTTAAGAAATAGACTTTATCTTAAAACGAGTGCCTTACCCAACACCTATTGATTCCTGCTCCCCTTCCAAAGAATTCACTGCAATTAAGTTGTCACATCCTTAATGCCCACGTAAAAATGAGTCAGCTCCAGTGTCTCTCAGAAAACCTCGTGTGTGCAGGATTACAAAACCCAGCTGCCGAGTTTCCTTTTACTACTGAATTAGCCGAGATGAAATTTATCTCGGTGGTAGACAGCAGAGCTTTTATCTGCATCCCTCTGGCTGCCATGCAGTTTGCACACAACTCATGTTTTTACCTTTCCTCTTCCAAACTGCCAATGGGTTTGTCCTCCACAGGCAGAGCAATAGGGAGAGCTGAAACTCAACTTTTGTGGCTCAGAGACCCTACAGAGCTGCTCCCTGGCTGCTGGGACAGAAGGGCATGCTGCAGAGAGAGAGGGGGTTGCAGTTGGTAGGACCCCACCACCCAAAGGGGCTGGTACAAGGATGCCGTGGGTTCTGATGCTCCACAGCCTGTCCCTGCCCTTGTGGAGTTCTGCTGGCTGGGGACACAGGATGAGCAGCCAAAAATGCGGCACATCAGCATGCCTTGCCTCAGTTTCCCCACTGTCACAAACAGACTGAGTGTCAGTGGCACCTTTACCAAGCAGAGCAACAGCAGCATAGGTCCCAGGAACATGGTGTGTTTGCAAATCAGGGGTGATTTCCTTCCTGAGAGCAGGTGAGGCAAGTTTGAGAGTTGCTTTTTCCCTCCCTCAAATTCCCTCCCTTAAGCTGCTGTTTTAATACCCAGGCTGGGATCATCACTATGCACAACCACATTTCTCTTGCTCCCCAGTGGAACAGCTCAGGCATTTACAAACTCAGCCAAGGCTGCTCCCCTGGACCCTCCCACCAGGGACACCGCGGAGCAGCCAAGGTGCCCCAGAGAGATTGAGGGAAGGTGAAAAAGCCTTGGCCATTCAGTAGCATCACAGAGCAGGATTGATTCAGCTTTGGGACAGCTGACAGTGCCTTCAAATCCTGAGGGTTTGGATTTCCAGCACCCCAGACCAACTCAAGAAGAGGCTTTCTATCCCACTGTTGCTCAGCAGGAGACAGGAGGGCAGCCAAGGGGAAAGACAGCACATAAAAACAGCAGCAGGGGGAAAAAGCCACCACGATACCATGATGACAGAGATTAGGAAGGGATCTTTGGAGAGAATGGGGAGCTAGACCGAATTACACACCACACACTCTGGCAGTGAGCCATCAGCTGCCGTTTGTTTCACCGATGCAGCAGACAGATCTGATAATCGGTACCACATAGTGGGGATAATCTTCCCCTCTCTATCTCTGGACACTTACTTTGCAGCAGGGAGAGTTGCAGCCAGCGCTGCAGAGAGCCTTGCACCTCTGTGCAAAGCCAGGAAGGCTTAGGGGTGCAGATACAAGCAGCCAGAGGGGTGCTGAGCCCTGCAGCAAGAGTGCACCTTGGCAGTGCTGAGTGGGGTGCATAGCCATCTCTGTGGGCCCCCAGTAGGAGCATCCCACCCCAAAACCTCCTTGCAAGAGAAGACTCTGTCCTCTTAACTGGTGAAGCCTGTGTCATTTATTGATAGTGTCCCTGTGAGGCAGGACGGAGAATGAACAGATGCATGAGAAAGGCTCTGCAGCAAAGTATCGTAACAGCAAGAGGAAAAGCCATACTCATAAAACACCAAACGCCAGGAGTTAATAGGGGGCACCAGGGATGCCATGGCTCTCTTCTCTGCCCTGGAAAGACCTCAAAGGAGCTCAGTATTGCAATTTTTTTAACCACTGCATGAAACCCCGATATCTCCTGCTTGTTTCTGAGAGGAAAAAGTGGACCATCACAGAAGCACTGGGTTCCCACTGGGGCAGTGGGAGGGTGGTGGCAGGTGTGGATGTAAGCCCCCCCCAGCCCCCAGTTCCCATCCTCTCTGGAACGTCAATCAGGCACCTGCCAGCACAGCCAATTCACTTCCATTTGGAAAATTAAAGAAATAAAATGAATCGTTTGCTTAATTTGAAAGGGTGGCAGGAAGCAAAGATGCCTTGGGCTTGTGCCAGCGTGTGGAGCTCTGCCGCTTCTAGCTCGACCACAGGGTTTCACTGGGGCAAACAACAGCCTCTTCCCTTCCTTGGTCTGCTGGACCAAAGAGCCCCTGTCCAGGGGGCTACAGGGGCTCCCAGTCTGCTCCTATCAGTCCCTGTGCTCCAAACCTGGAGCAAGCACAGGGGTGCTCAAGGCAGTGATGTCCCCCCACAAACTGCACCTGGGAGCCACGGGCACCAGCTGCCCTGGGAATGCTGACCCACCACTGGCTGGGAGGGTGAAGCAGCCAGGACCACTTCCTCAGGGGCACTTGAGGTTTGAATGCCGTGCCTTTTGACCACCTTGACCTCTGCTGGTCCCTTGCACCCTTGTGCCACAGCTGAAGGCAGGAAGGAGAGAAGGTGAAGGTGAAAACAATAGGGAGGGGCATGGCAAACACCTGACAAAATGTTATCCCTATGCACCCCTATCAGCTCTGGTCTGGAAATGCACACCCTTCCTCCCCCATCCCAAACTTCCATGATTTTGGGGACATCATAGGCAATCCTCCCTGTCTCAGCAGCTCTCAGCTCTGGGGCAAACTTCTGCTCTGCGAGCTGGCCTCATCTCAGTTCTGCAGCCCCACAGCCTGCAGGATTCATTCCTGCTCTGTCCCAGGAGAGGAAGAAGGACTGGGAGGTGACCCTGTCCTCCAGTCGACTTTCTGAGACAGGACTGAACCCTGGGCTGTGTCCTTCCCCCTCCCAATGTGTCCTACTCACTTGCAAGACACAAACATCATCTCATTGCTTTTTTCCTCTTCTCCCCCACCCCTCCACTCTCTCCCCTCCCAACAAAAGCGAATCCCCAAATTCCAGCTCCTTCCTGCCAAAGACATGTGCACCTGCAGAGCAGCTGATGCCAACATCCAGAGCAGAGCCAAGCACAACAAACGGGCTAAAGAGCCCTCACTGCACAGAGACCAGCTTACAAAAACAACTGTATTTCACCCAAACTCTATTAAACTGTCCTGGGTTATTGCTTCGTTTCCTTTCCCACCACTGAGGATCAAATGAGATTTCTGTGGCTACACAGAGATGCTCACACATCTCTACCTTCAGCTGCCCCTTCTGTGCTCTGTGCAGGGAGAAACCCACTGCAGGGCAGCACAGCTTTGCATGCAAACAACTTCCTCTCAAAGATGACTTTTACACATTGGGAAAAATATAACTGGCCCGTTCCCGCACACGGTTATGCAACAGGGCACCCAAACTCTTTACCGGAGCTTAAAGAGTCCTGCATGCTGGGGTCTCCTTGCAAAGCCTGAACAAGGGGGTCACACAAGCTTCAAAACCAATAGAGATTGGTGTGATGCGGATACCAACCAGCACAGCCCTACCATGTCCTGACACTCTTCACCCCCACAAGCTCCAACCCCACTCTTTGTGCAGCAACTAACATGGCATTAACCGAGGAACAGGGCACTGGTCCCTTCCCCTTTCCCTGAGAGCATCCCTCTCATTTTACCTTCAACTTTCTGGGTTTTCCTCTGATAGACTTTGAAAGCCAGTTGCAAACTAGGTTGCTTGTTTACAAATCAGGGTGATTTAAAAGCTGCGCAGGAGATTCAGGGCATGGCTCCCATTAATTTCACCAAGTTTTACACATCTAAGCCTCAGCCATCAGTTTCCAACAAAAAAAAAGAGGCTCACTTCAAGGCAAAAAATTGCCAAGAAAAATGAACTTTACTTCTAGAGGCTTTTCAAAATGGAAGTATCTGAAAATGCAACAACTCTTGCAGGCGCTCGGCAAGCTCTGCAAACAGATAAAGGTGTATGGAAAATAAAATCACAAAAATTTCCACTGCCTGTCTTGTCCCACAGTATCTGCACACAAACACACACACACACTCCCCAGTTCAGCCATCAGCAGTGTCTGGAGAGGAAACGCAGAGAAAAAGTCCAAGAAGTTTAATGAACTGTCATAGCTTAACAAACTAATCCCTGCTTATGCTCACCTCATCCCCAATGAGAGGCTGGAAAAAAAAAACCTGTGCAACATAAGGCAGCTTTATCTGCTCCATTGCTCTGAAAGGGCAGAGGATTGAGCAGAGGCTCCTGGGTCATGGTGAGGCACCACTTGCTCCTCCGCATGGCATGGCCAGAACTGAGCAATAATTTTCTGTAAAAAGTTTGTGTCTGTTTTCCAGAAATACTCCAGTTAAAGGTAAGAAATGTGCACAGGAGCAGCATGGCTTACAAAATGCTCTTGGAAAGACAGCTTTGAACTCGAACATGAGCATGCATTGGGTGCAGAAAGACAGTCTCCAGTGCTGTTTGTCCAAGGCACTGGACTTGTCCTCTGCAGAAAGCAGGACTGCAGCTGAGCAAGCAAAGGTGAAGGCAGAAACAAAGGCAGAAAATGAGGAGTAGGTGTTTTCCTCCTGCTTCCACTGAACCCTGGAAAGACTTTTTTGCAAAGGTTCTGGGTAGAACACTGTGTCCTCAGAAAAAGCTAAAGCAGGAGCACATCAAGCTGTCCTCCAGGAAGCTGTAGGGAGCCCAGCACCTTCATCCCAGTGTCCTCATACTCAGGAGACAGGGTTAGGTGCCTCACCAGCAGCCAGAAACAGCAACACGAGGCAGGTTCCTGCTGGGCGAGCTGCTCCTGAGAGATGTAAATGCTTGCTGGCAGAAGGCACTGGGTAAATATCTCGCAGCAGTGCAAACAAAACCAAGTAGCATTTTCCTGGTAAAGCAGCACCCAAGCTTTCAATCAGAGCTCAGGGCTCTATTTTCTTAGGCCCTTTAGTGAGCCATCAAAAGGCTTCACCTCTCCCATCTCCCTTATAAACATGCAGACACACACACAACAAGCTTCTTGTGCCCCAAATCCTCCCCCGCTATATGAACTGCTTCCTGTCAATTCCTGGAGCAGAAAGGGGAGAAGCTCGTTGTATGAAATATCATTCACTCCTGACCAGCAGCTCCGAACTTCATAAAAAACAGTGTCTGCACACAGAATCACACTGTCATAACATGGGCACTGTTTCAATGATGCCTATAAGACAGCTGGTACCAAACTGGAAATCACTGCAGTGGCACCACGATGTAGGTTTAGTTGAGCAACAGAGCCTGGGTGCAGATGCTAAATCACCTGGTAATCCTGTATCTCAGTGAGAAGGCGGGGTTTGTTTTGCAGGTTTTCTTTTTCTATCTAGGTAGTACTTTTCTGATATGGCAAAAAAACCCTTGGTTCCATCTGATGCTGGCTTGCTCTAAAGTAGTGAAAAATACCACCTCTAATGTCAATCTGTCTCACATGGGTGACATTTTGTCTCCCCTTTCTGTTCAAGTTACTAGAAATAGACAAAAAATTTTCCAGAAAAAAATTAAGTGTACAGAACAGAAAGGAAAAAAAAAAAGGAAGGCGCTGGGGAGGCTGGTGGTAGCCCCCCAAGGAGTGGTGAGGAGGTAGGTGGTTAGGTCACATAGCACAGATTTGTTTTTCACATCCTCTTCAAGAATACATCCAGTGGTTTCAGCTCAGACTCCCATCACTGCTAACACAACACCCCAACGATTCTCTGCAGGAAAGCAAACAGGGTGATGGGATCTGCTGCCAAACCCTTACATCTCACAGTGGGAGAGAGGGGAAACCAAGAGGAAATGAAAAACAAATCCCGGAGCCGGGGATGTGCCAAGGGGTGGCTTCGGCATGGTGTTATCTTTGTTGGCAGGGTGGGCTCTGCGGGGGTCACCGCGGGAGAGGGGATTAAGCACTCGCATCCAGATGGGAACACATGCTGCCATAAAGGCAGGGCAAAGGGGGAGCTGCTCTGAAAACCAACAGGAAGGCAGGTCTCACAGAGATGGTTATATCCCTGAGGATTTCATGGCTGGTCGAAGCACTGGCGGGACCTGGAGAAGATGAACATGCTGGTGGTCTCCCTGGCAGCCAGGCTTCCCACAGAGGAGACGACCCCTTGCCCAGGGATGATGATGCCTACTTGGTCTGCTGCAGCCCACTTAGGAAGAGTGAAGGGGGTGCACCCAGAGGAAGAAAATGAAGAGGAAGAGGTGCGATAGCAGCATTAAAATATAAATGAGATGAGACAGCTCTGTAGATACTTTTAAAACTACACAGATGGGAAATCACAAGTAACCAGGTCCCCACACACCATTAGCACATCACTTACTAACCACTCATTAACGAAAGGGCTGCAGATAGCAGTCCTGTCTTCTATCACGACAATACTTTCCACCCAACCTTCCTTCCTCCTCCAATTTTATTGCAAGAAATTCTTCCAAAAGCTAACACCCAAGAGCTGCACCTTAATTTATCTTTTCCTTTCTTTCAGCCAAAGCTTTAAAAGCAACAAATAAAAGCAGAAACAGCTCCACAGCATATTTCCTTCCAGTCCTTTTTCCATGCAGGACTCACTGCCCACCGATGAAAGCCCACAGCCACTGTGAAAACTTGCCTGTAGCTTCTCTCTCCGGCTCTGCCCACAAAAGCATATTGAAACCTCTAACATTTTTTATTCCAGGAAAATTCTTCGCAAACTGAGCCCAAGCCCAAGCCCCCTACAACATGTTATGTCTGTCTCTTAATATTTGTTGAAGAGCTTCAATGGGCCAGCAAGTTGCTTGCAGAAGTATTTGGTTTTCCCCCATAACCTTCCCAGATGTTGACCTCTCATGCTGTGAATAAGGCACCTAAAGAATAATTCTGCATCGTTGTAGAAAGTGGCTGCATCTATTGCTAATATGTGTATCTTACAAGGCATGAGTATCTATAATGCCCTTTTCTTGTTTCAGAGAAACAACTTACTTTCTGGATTCATCAGTAATTTCAGCAAAACCACAGGCACAAGAGACACAGTTTTGGACTAGGAAAGCAACTCATCGCTCCGCTATTTATAAAACTTCTAAAATACGTGTACAAACATAAAAGCACCGCCCCCGTGTTTGTACACATACCACCTTATTTGACCAGACACCACAAAAAAACAGATGGTATCTTGGAAAGTAACTTCCTTGGGAAAATAAACTGCCTGTAGTAAATCCCGGGGCCAGCATGGGCAGCTGCCCTGACATGCTGCCTGCACCAGGCTTGCCACCTTGCAGGGACTCAGGACAGATAGAGCAGGATTAAACCTCTCTGCAAAGCAGGAAAAGAACAGAGAGAAGCCATGAAAATCTCACAGCACCTGACAGAAGGAAGCTGGGCTTCATGATGGGGTTCTGGGGTGATGGAAGCAGCTGAGCACATGAAAAATCCAACAACCCAGGGATGTCAGCAGGTTGCCAGTGTCCCAGAGGCACCGCATAAAATCCACAGGCAGTGAAGGGTTTGCTGGTTGGCGGGAGGGCTGGAGAGGAAGAAAACAACGCGCCGGGTGACAGCAGAGGCTCTGCACAGGGGGGCTGTCAGCACCTTGGGGTCACAAAGAGCCCCCTGCTCCAACAGCCGGGCTGGCAGCGAGCCACGCCAAGTGGGACAGGAGCAACCACGTGAGGACTCAGGAGCGTGTGGGGCAGGTTTCCCACAGGCAGGTAGCGCCAGCACCCCTGAGCATCCCGGAGTCGGCTGCACCGTGGTGCTGTGGGTCAGGCAAAGAGCACCGGCAGGGTGACAGAGGGTCAGCCCTAGCACTTGGATGATTGCTGGAGTTTCCCAAACTCGCCAGCGGAAATGAAAGTGCACTGAGTGCGGAGGGACGCCTGTCCTGGATACTGGGCTCCGGGAAGAATGTGGAGTTCTTGGAGCGGGCATGGCCACCCACAGCTGTGCAAACAACCCCACTGAGAAGGTGACTTACCTTGGCCCCTGACCGAGATTGCAGACCTCCCACTTCCAGGAAGCCTTTTCCCTTGCCCAAAGACTGGACAAGAAAAGCCAAGAGCTGTTTCCCAGCGGGAAGCTGCTGTCTCATGGATCAGAAAGTTACACAAGCTGGCTGGGGTTAGGACTGAGCACTGATAGCCACTGTCAGCCTGACCCAGCCCAATACATAGCAGTTGCTCCTGGATTTTAATTTATCCCCACAATGGAGGTGAGTTTCTTTGCCAGCAGAAAAGCAGTGGCAGTGGCGGCAGGCAAGAGGGCTCGCTGCACAGCTTGGTCTCATTCCCCATTGCAGCATCCTCCCAGCACTGCAAGGACAGGAGGGACCCAGCATCCAGTTGGATGGGCAGGAGGAATGCAAGGCCCCAGTCAAGGAAAGCACATGCTGATCAATCAGCACCTGAGTATTCCTGACCTGTGTCTTCCAGAGGAAACTAACTTCAGATGGTGAGAAAGGGAGGAAGGGACAGTGATCAGCATGAGACCTGGAGAGAATAGGATGCCCCAGCATGGGCTGGTCAGAGGCCACATTGGAAAATGCCAGTTTGGAAGCTGGATGCAGCCTTGAGTGTCAGCAGCTCCCAGCACAGTCTCCAAAAGACCATTACTGGTGATGCAGGCAGGAGAGGAAGAGAAAGGGACAGACAGAAATCTGGGAGGTGTGAGTCATGCTCCTGGGTCCACCACAGCTTTCCAACCAGAGGTGTGAAGCCCAGGAAGACTGAAGGTACTCCCAGTTCTACCCGCCCCACCTTCAAATACAGGCAAAAATACTACTTTTCTCCTATTCTGCCTCCCCAGGCTATCTACTGTGAGTAATAAATGAAGTCTGCAGGTCCTACAGTAAAAAAAGATGGAAGGGTTTTAAATCCCACAAATCCACTGTATTATTTTGGAGATGGGGATAAGAAGAAGGGGGGGGGGGACCAAGCACAATCTCTAAATCTTTATTTCCCCAGGGTCCCTCAGCCTGTTTCCTCCCAAGCTTTTGTGCTACTTCAACCAACTTTTATTTTTGGAAAAGCAAACCAGAACAAATGGCAATAAATACACGCGGGCTTAGAGGGAAATGGCTGGGATTGCTCTGGATCCTGGCAGTGATCTCCTGAACACTGCTGAAACCCCGGGGCCCATTTCTCCCCAACGGGAGATGTAGACCATGGTGGGAAATGTGGACCATGGTGGCAGCCGCACCAAACAACCCTCCTGTCCTGGCCAGGGAACAGTTTGTCCAGCCCCAGCTGGGAAGGGGCTCTCCCCAAGTTCTTGGGCTTGGTATGAGTCTTCATCACATTGCAGCTATTTGATCTACATGAGCAGAGGAGGTGAAATGCTGCCAGGTTGTGACAGAGCAACCACAGCCAGAAGGTCACAGGGTATTGTGGCTTGACTTTGAGAATGGAGCCTGGTCTGGTGGCAGCAGAAACCACCAGTTGCAGTGGGGCTGGGCAGACGGGGGCTTCCCTCCCCAGTATCCCTGGGAGGGGGGAGGGATGCTGTGCCACCTTCCTGCTTGGCTGAATTCAGGCTTTTCAGGGTTAGGACCAGGAATGTTGTTCTATGACAAAGCATCAGCTTACCCTGTGCAAGTCAGCCCCCACAGCAACACAAAATGCTATGGCTCTGAGGGTACTCATATCACATGAATCTACATCTATGATGTTTTCAGCTTAGAGAGCTCTCAAACCCTTGACAGGGGTAGCTAGCAATGGATGAGAATCTCAGGCAACTAATGCCTATTGAAAAAATGTAATAAATATTCAAGTTAATCAGAAACATAAAAACAAGAGAGGGAGGAGGACCCCGCAACATGCTGGTTGTTGTCTGCCTGAGAGCACCATCTTAAAACAATCCAACAACCACACACTGCCCCAGCTACAATCACACCAGTTTCTTTTCTCAAAGCTCTTCTACAAGGTTTGTGGACCCTCCAATAAACAGTACACTAAAGTGTTGGCTCAAGATGAGAACAACCAAAAACCCCAAAGCCCAAGGACACAAACCCTTTCCTCAGTGCAAACCTGGCCACAGGGAAACAGCTGACCCATAAACCCAGCACCAGGTATCACATGAGCTCATGGTCATCCTTTGCTGATCATCATACCCTCAGCACATCTTTACTTCACCTCACATCTGTGACAGTCTCCCTGTTTGTCTTCTCTCCCTGGACTGTATAAAAGAAGTTGACAGGGAAAGAGAAACACATCACAGTCAATACCCTGAGCCCACATACTGCCACAGTAATACCAAATCAAATAATACCAAATACATGTATTTCCTGAGCGGGCAAGATGAGTGAAAATAGCACAAAAGAGTAAGCCAGGCCACACAGCAGAGAAATGGGCAGAAAAAACAGACCAACCAAAAAAGGCATAGTCTCAGAATGGGTTTCAGGAGACGACTTTTGATAATCGATACTTTATTCCTGGAACAGGGTTCCCAGAAGGGTTGTGGATGGCCCATCCCTGGAAGTGTTCAAGGCCAGGTGGATGGGGCACTGAGCAACCTGGTCTGTCGGAAAGTGTCTCTGCCCATGGCCCTTTCCAACCCAAACCATTCTGTGATTCCACAGATTCTAAAGGCAAGGGTTGTCCCTTACCAGATCGGGGCTGTCCCTTCCTGGATTGGCTTTGGTTAGCTCGGCCCTGGGGCCATATGTACTTCATCACATCAGCCTGGAGCTAAAGCAACCCCCAAAATGACCCACAGGGAGCTTCCCAAATTTGTCCTGGGCTGTAAAGATCCCACAGTGCCATCTGTGGGACAACTCCCTCCAGCTTTTTGACTTCCAAGGAGGTGACATGCCACCTTAGTGCTGAGTCTGTTTTCAACACAAAACAAAGACCAACATCTCCTACCCAAACATCCCGTCCTGCCCCCCTCCCTACCAAAAGAAACCTACCAAAAAAAAAAAAGAAAACACCACCAGAAAAACACCACCCAGCCCCTATTGCAGCAGAACAGAGGGTTAAAGTCCCAGTTACAGAATTGGAAACACAGTTACCCAAGAGAAAAAAAAAAAAAAATTAAAAAAAAAAGTCAAAAACACAATTCCAGATTATATTTAACACGAAAATTCTTCCTTAATTGCTCCAGTGTCTCAGCCAGTTTGCAGGGGAGGAGTGGGGAGTGGCAAATTAGTCCCCCCCAGGGCTGCTTTCCCCGGGGACCTTTTCCAATTTACATTCCCATTGTGTTCTTTAATTAGTACATTCCTATAGCTTTTCTGAGAGTCCCAACACTTCCAGAACTGTGACAGTACTTTATAAATAATAAATTGGAGTGAGTATTCACTGTACCCTGCTTCACTCCTCCTCATGTTCCGGTTGTTGTCTGGCAGCTTTTCCAGGGACCACACACAGCCTAGAGCAGCCCACCACTGCCACCCCAGAGGTGGCCTTTGGTGGGCACATCAATAACCTCTTTTCATCTTCCCACCTTGCAAGACTTCTTTGGAGCCCTGCTTCCTGCACAGGCTTCTCCAGGTGAAGGACTTTGTGGCATTCTCATAATGTGGTTCCCATGTGGCTGAGAAGGGCTGGGAGGAAAGCTTGAGAGAAGGCCCCTGTAGCCCCTCGGCTTGCCAGGATGCTGCCCACAGGCATCACTGGACCAGTCAGACTTTATGATTCAGGCTGTACTCAGAGCCATCCCAAACCCAGCATCAGTGATCACAGAGAATGATGCCCTTTCACATGAGGATACAGGCAATATCCTCCAGTCTAAGACTTCTGGCATCCTAGGGACACATGAACTACTTCCTTAGGGACAATAAAAGGGGAGAAATTTATTTATTCTGTGGCACATCAGCCAGTCCATGCCAGGAACAGGGACTAGAGAGAGCCCAGGATCTCTCTCCACTCAGGAAAGCCTCCAGCACCTTCAGCCTCACAGAGGTTTCACCCAGATAAATCCTAAAAACTAAATGGGAAAAAAAGCCCAAGGTAAAGGAAAGACAACTCGGTCGAGCCATGCATCAGAGCTCCAATCTAACATTTTCCCAGGTCTCATTAGGGATGATTCATGAAGGCTGACACCATCATTAACCTCTGACCATATCCCCACTGCCTGCAGGGCTTTTCGCAGTCTGCCTGGACTGTCCAGCAGTAACTGGGGGGATGACTGAGTTTTTATCTCCCCTGCTAATGCCATTAAGTGCTCTGAAGGAGACCCATTGGATCATCTTACCTGTAGGAACCCAGCCACTCCGCTCCCTGTCGCTCCCAGGCACACAGCAGTGCCACTCACTGCGTGCTTGCACACACGTGCAGCACTGCCTGGCACAGGCACCGGGCACTAATAACCTGCCATTTGCAACCCCATCTGGTTCTGACATGTCCATTATTCAAAGGCATTTGGCAAAGACCCTGAGCAAGTCATATGCAGAGTCCGGGTCAGTTCACAAGCTCATGAATTCCCAAACTATTTGCTGGCCGTGCTGGTAGCCAAGCTGCGAATAGGTTTTTGGCAGATTTGAAAGGAGCTAATGTTTTCTAAAAACACCTGCCCTCAGAGGCTGCAAAAGCCCACAGATTTCCATTCCCATTTAAGATGCATATCCAGATCTCCCTGAGTCTGTAATAAAATGAAAACTCTATTTGTCTGCAACTATACAGCATCCCCTATTTTTGATCAGTCTCATGGGAGATCAAGTGACATCAGACTCCCTGAGCCAAGGGTGCAAATCTCACCTCACCTCATCCTTCCCTGCCCACCAAGGCCTGGAAACCCAGCAGAGCAGATGCAGCTCCTGATCTGGGACCATCCCCAGTTCCTTTGCCCAGCCCCTTGCATCCCACGAAGGATGCATTTGGCTGACTCTGCCTCAAGCCAAGCCAAACACAGAGTGATGCCCTGGGAGCACAGGCAGCAGTAGCCTCCAGCTCCTGCATCAGGACAATACACCAGCTGGAGCCCAAGGGTAGACCTGGAAAAAGCACACTGAACACCTTTATTTCCAACCAATTCATATCATGCTTTGCTCTCCCTCCACCTCACACGTGGAAAAATGCAGCAAGCTTTTCCCTCCTGTCCCATGGCTGAGGCTTCGCTCTCCTCACAGCTGCCTCACCGGTGCAAATCTCCCCTGCAGTCTGCCCAACCAGTGGGCAACCCTTCCCCACTGCCAACAGCAGCCCACCAGGCTCTCTGAGATGAGGCGGCATCACACACCCTCTTGGAGAAGCAGTGGGAGGCTCAGGCAGGGGAATATGAGACGTGATTTGCTCGGAGACAGCTCCGTGCTTTTGGCAGAACTCGAGGGCATTTGTTTTGAAGCTGTGTTTACATGCCTTTGATCAGACGTGTTTAACTTTTCTGGTGCGTGACAGCAACAAAACAAGTTTGATACAAGGATAATGAAACACATTGTGCGCCTGTACATGTAAATGGCTATAACAAGGCTGTGCACATCAGCAACTCAAACTGGAGGTGGTGGGGGATGTGTGGGGAGTGTGTGCAAAGACAGGGAGATGCATCACCATGATGCCAATAAGTAAAATACATGAAAAAGTAAGCACTAACCCAGCAACAACAGCTCAGTCAGCTGTTGGAGTTGGCCAAGTGGAGTCTGCACTGAGCCCAGTGCAGAAGAAAAACCCTGTCCAGCACCTCACAGAGCTTCTCCTTAACTGGCAACAGGACATCGTAGCTCAGGGCTTGCTCACAGCAGCACCTCAGGGTAGTAGTATGGAGTGGCCCATGCTTTTTACAACCTCAGGTTCATCAGCAACTCTCCAAGTCAAGAGTCATCTCCTAAGAAATGCCAGCACAAGATCAGAGAGCAAAATGGAGAGGCAGCTTTCAGAGATGCTCCTAAAATAGCTGCTCTCCACACTGCTATGTCACACCTGGCACAATCACCAAGGCTGTATCTACACACATTTAGACCAAATGGATCACTAAACACCCTGTCATCATTTCAAGACTCACAAGGCAATAAGAACTCTTTCCCAGCACAATAGGGAAAGGCAGAGCACTGCCAGCATCCTTTCAGCACAGGAGGACAACACGGGAGCCACACGTGTGGGCATAAACCGGGAAATATTTCCAGGCACTGAAATGTCAACAGCCACACCCTGAACTGCTAACTCAGCCCCTGGCATGGGGGAAAGCCTCAGCACAGACTAGAGGCTATTCTTACAGAGCAGTTTGGACGCAATAATCCCATTTTGAGGCAAGGAGGAGTGTGGATGATCCAGCCCTTGCTAAAAGGCCAACCCAAGTATGTTTAATTTGCTAGTGCAAAATGCCAGCAGAGAGCCTTTATTATATAATACAGTCCTGTGCTGACCACACCTCAAGGTGAGAGATGCCACCATCTCTGTGCTTAGCGCAGCAAATGAATGGAGCACGTTGGCACAAGAGGTTTCCTAATGGCATTCCACCTCACTATGCAACCTGTCAAACAGACACAGGCTTAAGCAGTGGATCTTAGTTGGCAATAGCAGGGGAAGTGAATACTCAGCTGTGATAAATATTTAACGTGCTTTTAGTCCTGAAGAAGTGTAGCACTGAGGCCATCATCCTGTAAGTGAAAACCAAGGCTGATTAATGGGGGAAGGTACTCCCATTTATGGGAGGTTAGGATCAATCCCAATTCTCAGCTATTTGTTGAATCTTTAATGCTCTTTTTTGATAGCAGAGTTCCTTGGTGAAGGGCAGCATTCTAATAAGGCTGCTTTAATGGCAGAGATGTTAAGGGGGTATAAATAAAAGACCCCTGTGAAAAATAAACAATGAGATAAAAAAGGAAGTTTTCATGCGGTCACTGCATTTGATTGGCTTGGAAAAAGCAATTTTCAGGTCCCCACTCCTCTTTGGAGGATGGATTTACTTCTTTTGGAACTTCTCCTGTCATCTCAGAACCGAGCCCAAGGTTACCCTTCAGGCCAAAGACAGGCTGTCGCTGTGGGGAGGAGGGAACATCAGTACCAGCCCAACAGTCCATGCCTGACCTTCCCACAACCTTCACTCAATGCTAGAAAGGTGTCCACCTTCTCCCACACCTCAGCCCTCTTCACAGATTCACAGTTTCAACATCTCATGCCCTAATTCTTTCCTATCTCAGCAAGGTGGCCCTGTACCACCTTCCATCTCACCAGCCAAACTTAATGCCCTGTCTCTCTAGTTATAGTAGCATCAACCACGCCAGTCTCATGCTCTCAAACACTCCCTTTCACTTCTTTTTCCAGAATAAGCAGACAGCTTGTATTTACAAGGCATTTGCTAGGGACTCCATCTCCCATCAAGGAGAGCATCCCTCTTTGTCCCGTTTGGGTCTTCCATTTCATCATCTTCCTGCATCCCTCCTGCTCCCACACTTGCGTCCCTCAGTAAATCCTCTTTTGATTTTCTCACCATCCAGTAGGACCAGTCTCATCTCCTGCAAACAAAACTCTCCCTGAACATTTTCACTAGCCATCCCTCCCTTGCCAGCAAGCAGCACGGAAGCAAGACCACAGACATCAGGCTTGTGATGAAGAGCCACACAGCCTTGCTGCCCCTCCCCTTCTGCCCTCACCTTTCCAGCTGCATTATGCCTTATGTTATTTCTTGTCTGAAACTAAACATCAGCTCCTTCCTGGCTGTTCTGCTACCCTTACCCACACCTCATGGCAGGGATGTTAAGGCCACAGAGGCGTAAAAGGGAGGGGATGAAAACTGAGCCAGGAAAGGTGACAGCAAGAGGCAGTGAGGGAGAGAGCACACTCACAGCAGGGGCGACCAAGGATGCCAGAGACAAGTGCAGTTTCCCAAGTTAGGGACGCTGGCCCATTCCTGATGAGCCCCTCTGCCTTCATCAAAGCATCCACTGGAACAGATTTGGTGTCTGAGCTGAGAAAGGGTGCTGGCTTTTCCCCAGGGTGACAACCAAGATAAGAAGACAATGTCACCCCCAGGCAGAAGCTAAGAACCTCTCTGGCCCTCAAAACCTTTCCCCCCACCTTCAAACTGCAAGAGGACCAACCTTCAAATTCCTTTATCTTCCTCCAGCCGTGCATCTGCTGTGGTGAACCAAGAATACTGTCCATCCAAAAATGAGACTGACCCAAAAACAGGCAGCATGGCTGGACAACCTCCCTCCAGGGCTGCAAGTGCTGTAAGAGTGGGGAAGAGGGCTGTGCCCTCTCACAGCTGTACACACACCCGCTACAAACACAAGGGATGTACATAACCCTCAGTGCTCCCACCCTGGACTACTACTCGCTGACTATGCACCAGGATCAATCAGCATTTCTTCCTATCCACCATTGTAAACAGGGATTATGAATAAAGACACCACACTAAGCCTCTGCTGCAGATTAACCTACCTTGTCTGCAGTGACAATACAGGTGCCAGATATCTGTCTGTGCCCTGTGGCAGTCCTCAAACATGCTTCCCTTTGTTGCCGTAAGGTTTTAGAGAGATGCTATGAGACATGCTCCTCTGCCCAGGCTTAGCAACCTGTCCCAGGCCCTCCTTGTGCTCCTAGCAAAAAACAGCAAGTAAGCAGAAGTATTCTTCTGTGTCCCTGCAAGATGCCAGAAACTAAAGCTGGGATACGACCTGCTGGCATTACAGGAAAAACCAGCACCAGAGAACCAGCCACATCCTCAGGTGGAGAGCATTATACTCGATGCCCCTGTGGGACTCTGTGCAAACCCACTGCCAAGAGGCACAGAGAGATTCAATGCGTGGCAATGCCAAGGGCAGGAAGGATGCTCTCATCCTAGGGAAGGCACAACCATGCCCTAGTCTGCAGCCAAACTGCCCAGGTGCTCTGGCTTCTTGCCCTAAACCAGGATACCCTTTGGCTGAGCCACATGCTTGGGAAAATGATGCCTGTGGAAGTGTTAGAGACAGGGCTGCTTTTGTTTACAGGCTGCTGGCAATGGCGCTGCACACCCCACATCCTCCCCCAGCCAGGAGCAAGCTCCAAGAAAGGAAATTACACAAGCCAGAAGGTTTGATGGAATGAACCCATTGGGCGGCTTGAAGATAGCTATTAATGGAGAGCTTTCTCTAATTGCTTTTGTATAATCTGGGGCTGCTAGGCGGAACTGGGTAATAAATGAAATCCAATTACATTTTCTCTCAGTATTTATTTTATTAAGTAGAATTCATCAGCTGATGAAGGGTCCCTCGAGGTAATGGCTCATGACCTAGTGGAAGGCACTTTTTTTAGTATTATTATTTTCCCCACTCAGAGAAGCAGATAATTCAGTTCCCCAGTAAAGGCAGACTGCTCCCCCTGCACCTTGGGAAGAGTGAGGTTCCAGGGGAGAAGGGATCCCACAGGGACCTACACTGCCTTCCCAGGCAGGATCCCTGCTCTGACTGCTGGAGTCCCAGTGAGCATAATGGGCAACTGAAACACAGCTTCAGTGTGCCAGCCAAAATGGAGATGGATCTACAGTGTAAAGCACGTGTGGTGTACTCCAGAGGGCTGCAGCAAGGACCAGTCCTGCTGGGAACACAGCAAGAATCAGTGTCAGTGCGTATCTTCTCCCTAGGAGACTGTGGGTTTTAGTGCCAGTGCTGTTCCACTAGGATGGGTCTCCTATGTGGGGTCAGAATTTGGGCTCAGTACCGTGACTGAAAAGGCTGTGAACACCAGGAACACCAGGAACACCAGCAGCTTGGATCCAGCCCCGCCAGGCCTGCACTCCAGCACATCCACATGGGCCAGCACTGTATCACTCTGCAACACACCTCAACCACCACTTGATGGTGATTTGAAACCCAGTCACTGGTGGTACAGACACAGTTTCTTCCATGAATGCTGCCCAGTGAGATCCCTGGTCCCACACAGAGATGCTGAGCCAAGTCTTGTGCCACCATGTGCCTGCAGGTAAGGCACACAAGGGATTTATGGTACCACTTCAGCTATGTTTGCTGGCAGCTGTAGCACTGCTGGACAACAGATTCCAGATCCTGGCAGAGTGACTTCTCTGTGGTGTGAGAGGCAGCAAAACCCAGTGTGGATCAGAAGGGGTTGCTCTGAGTGTATCTTTACAAGGTCTAGCTCATCCCAGTGGAGCAGGAATGGCCACCACAGCAGAATCCCATTCCTCCTCCTGCCTCTATATGAGGAAGCACTGATGGAGTTGGGTTTGCCAGATACTCATGGGGTCTGGTGCACCACTGCTGCCCTTTTGCTGGAGCCCACAGCAAGGGTTCCTCCAGCATGAGAAGGCAAGATACCCAGGGATGTTGCAGCCAGCTGCTGGGCTTTCCACCATCCCTCCTCCTATCCAGATACTGACTGATGTTCACCCCTCACTCCCAAACCCAGCACCGACAGCCAAAGCCCTCCCAGCTCTCACTGCCATCTTGTCATACAAACAATTTATCACCCACCAGTGAGTGCTTGTTACAGACAACAGACTCCAGCGTCCATTAATTAACAGGAAATACTGAGAGAGGCATATACACATGCACAGATCTGTCTGAGAGGTTTCCTATGGCACCCACCACAGATGCATCCATGCGCTGCCACAGTAGGGACAGGCTCTGGGAGCCACCGTAGAGGTAGCCAGCAGCAGCCAGGCTCAAAACAAAGGAAAAACAACATTACACGGGTAAAAAACAAGCTATGGAGGTGATGGAGTAGCATGGTTTTATTCTTGAAGAAACTACTCAGCTTAAGGGATCAAGAAAAGAACAGTGATTCGAGAACAGGGGAGCAAGCAAGCCATGTCCCAGCTACTCAGAGTCTGGCGTGAAGGTGACTCCACAGACATCTTCAAAGGGCTTGCACACTCTTTGGTTGCAGAAACAGATAGCGCTTTGCCTGACCTTGGATGGGGGATGAGGCATTCTTACCTGCTCTAGTCCTCTTCCAAGCCTTCCAAGGTTCCAGTGAGGCAAGATAAGCCCAGTCTCCCAACACATCAGCAAACCCCAGGGTGCAAAACCTACCCCTCAGCAGCCTTACTCAACCAGAACTGAATGAACACTTGCCAGTGCCTCAGCCCTCACTCCTGGGCCAACTAAAAATAAATTAAGTGTGGGTTCACAGAGACTCTGCATCAGGTTTAAGAAGTGTCATGTGTTGCTGGTCTTTCTGCAGAAGCCAGGCACAGAGGGTGAGTGTTAAAGTTTCAGA
>VWZG01011745.1:66795-77621 GCA_013396735.1 Grallaria varia | reverse complement strand
GATGCGGGCAGCGGGCGCCGCGCTGCCAGGTGCCTGCCTGCGCTCCTGCCCGCCCCTCTTGCCTGGCCTGCCTGCACTCCTGCCTGTACCTCCTGCCCTTCACGCAGGGGAGAGTGGCTCTGGCTGCTGCGCCTTGCCGTTCAGCCCGGCCCTCCTCTTCCTCCTCCTTGGCAGAGGTGGGTGTTCGGGGAGATGCTGTGGGTGTGTTTGGGGGGTGTTTTGGGGGTCCCTCACCCACCGGCATGCCACGGTGTCACCAGGGCCATTCCAGGCAGGTGGTGACAGTGCAGGTGCTGCTTGTCTGTGACCTGGGGATGCTGCAGGGCTTGGGAATGACATCCTCTTCCCAAAACTGTCCCCTCTAACAAATCTCCTGTGTGGGGCACTGGGAGGAGGGCTGGATCCAGGGCACTTGGCCCTCACAGCCTGCACCTGGCAGCTCCTGCTGTGTTAGTGCAAGGCTTGCCCAAGGCTGGATCTGGCCCTGTCTGGTCCTGGACCCTCCATCCCCCCTGGCAGAGACATTCCCTGGAGTGGCCACAGCGGGTGCTGCCATTCCCTTGCCTCCCTGGTTTGTTTTCCCAAATCCCAGCCATAGGAACAACCTCTTGATTAAGTGTATTAATAGTTAAACTTTCAGCTCATAGCTTAAACTCACCAGACCACGAAAAGCTCCCTCCTTTACTCATGCTCTGGTGCTCAACTAAAATATTGCACTCAAAAGGCCTGGGTTTTTTTCTTTCCCCTTCCTTTTCCCCTGACTCCACTTTGACTCCCGGGGGCGTGGGGGGTCTTGTGGGACCCCCAGTTGTCATTGCTGCCCCTTGCAGCATCCACAGAGTCCAGGCTTGGAGAATGAGGGGGGGGGTTGTCCCCAAAGTGAGTGGTGCTCTTGAAACTCATCCAGGCTGGGGAGGAGCATAGGAAACACCACCCCAGGAAGAGGGTGGCCCCCCACCCGGTCGGGAGCATGGAAATGGATGGGCTGTGGTGGTTTGGGAAGGATGGAGATGCTGGCAGCAGCTGGTGTGTGGGATTGGCTGTTTTCCTGCCAGGCAGGTGATAGGGCAGCAGGAAGGTGGGAGGTTCAACCATGCCAAGTGCAAGGTGCTGCACCTGGGTGAGGGCAGCCCCCAGACCTGCCAGAACACAGGGGAGTTGATGGGTTGAGAGCAGCCCTGGGGAGAAGGACTGGGAGATGCTGGTGGGTGACAGATGGGACATCAGCAGGCACTGTGCGCTCGCAGCCCAGAGAGCCGAGTGTGTCCCGGGCTGCACCACAGGCAGTGTGAGCAGCAGGTGAGGAGGGGGTGCTCCCCCTCAGCTCTGCTCTACTCTGCTCTGCTCTGGTGACACCCCCCTGGGGCACCACATCCAGCGCTGGGGTCCCCAGCACAGACAGACATGGGCCTGTTGGAGCGAGTCCAGAGGAGGCCATGGGAATGGTCTGAGGGCTGGGACAGCTCTGCTCTGGAGACAGCTTGGGAGGGCTGGGGATGGTCAGCCTGGAGAAGAGAAGGCTCTGGGAAGATCTTGGAGAGCCTTCCAGTGCCTAAAGGGGCTCCAAGAGAGCTGGAAAGGGACTTTGGACAAGGACATGAAGGGATAGGACAAGGGGTGAGAATTTTAAGCTGCAACAGGTCAGGGTTAATTTGGACATAGAAATGTTTTATGCTGAGGGTGCTGAGACCCTGGCACAGGCTGCCCAGAGAAGCTGTGGCTGCCCCATCCCTGGAAGTGTCCAAGGCCAGGTTGGATGGGGCTTGGAGCAACCTGGTCTAGTGGAAGGTGTACTTGGCCATGGCAGGGTGGTGGAATGAGATGAGCTTTAATGTCCCTTCCAACCCAAACCATTCTGTGATTTGACACAGGAGCAGTGCAGTAGGAGGGGCAGAAGGGAAGAGGTGTTGGAGCAAAGGAGTGGCTGGAGGAGAAACCACCTCCAGAGGTGGCCAGTGGGAAGTCCCAGGCCAGTGGGGAGGAAAAAAGGGTTTGCTCCTGCTCAGCAGTGGCTCTGCTGTGGGGATCGGGTCTGCAGCAGCCTTTGCCTTCAGCAGAGGGACATGTCCTGGTGGGGAGGCTGGGACTCCTCATTATGGGGAACCTGCTGAGGGAGCATCAGGGCACGTGAATGAGGAGCAGCCTGCATCCCTATTTGTGTGCAGTGTCCCTTGGGGAACCCATGGGGCTAGAGCCCTAGGAGAGCTCCAGGGAGAGCCAGGCAGCGGGATGGTGTAACCCCAAGTGAGTGACTGAGGGTGACCCGTGGGTCCCATTGCCTTTGGGAAAGTCCAAAGGGCACGTTTACCCTGGCTACTGGCCCTTGGGCACCTGACATCCACAGTCAGAGAGCTTTTGGGTCTATCAACATCTCAGTGCTGATGGTGTGCCCTGCCCCACAGTCTCTCCTTCTGGGGGGTTGGGGGCTGAGGGGGCATCGCTTACATCTTTGGAGTGATTTCATCCCTGCTTGTGCTGTCCCTTGGCTTTCAAGTAGGTGGAGCATACTGATGGTCCGAGATGACAGTCCGTGCTGCACATGGGTGGCAGCCTGTGATTATGTGGATAAAAGGGTTTTTGAGGTCAGAAGGTTTTCCAGAGCCTGCCTTGGTGTCCCCGGTTTCCACCATCCCATCGTTATTGCATGGAAAAGGGAGTGGACTAATGGCTCCCAGGCTGTGGCCTTGCCTTGGGATGTGTGGATCTGGCTCAATGTCCTTGTCCTGGATTGCTTGTATCAAAGCATCTTCCATCATCTGAGCTTGGACATCCTTTGGGCAGGATAAGGACCTGTCACCTCCCCAGAGTGATTCTGGTGGTGTGGTGGCCTGGGTATGGGAGGGTGTTTGTTGGCCATGACCCTGGAATTGAGAGCAAAGAATGAAAAAAAAAAAAGAAAAGAAAAGCTGTTTTCTGATTTTCCAAGCAGGATGTGCTTTTCCATCCCCACCCTCCCAGCTCATAGAGGTGGGAGCTGGAAAAGGGCTTGGGTCACTGGCTCTGCCCTGTGGCAGCCCTGCAATACTTCAGTGGGGGTGTGGTGTGGGTCATGGATGGGACCTGCCCACGGAGTGAGACCTACCCTGTCATTTCTGGGTCACTTCTGAGATGGGCTTCATCCCCAGGGTCTGATTGTCACCTGGCTAGTGGCAGGGCTGGGAACAGTGCTCTTCTGGCCTCGTGAGTGACTCCAGTGAAGTCTAGGTGGCTGCTGCCACCCACGAAACACTCAGCTGACCCTGGCCATAGGTTTGCTCAGCATGTGCTGAGCTCCCTGGGGATGGCCCAGGCTGGAGTGAGGGTTGGGTTTGTGCTCTGGTGTGATGAGACTGGGCATGTTCCCTTCTGGCCTGCTCTGGTATTGCTGTCCCTGGTCACCTTTTGGTTGCCTGTGGCTGGAGGTGGCCCTGGTTCTGCCTTTGCAAACCTGCCTGGAGTCCATGCTCCAGCTTTTTGTAGGGATATCTGGGCAATATCCATCTCCCACAGTCTTCATTATGGAGTCTTCAGCTGTGCCCAAACAAGCAATGAAGGTCCATCCACTAAACCCCCAGGTTCTCTCCTGGTGTCCCCAAGGGTGTCAGTGGTTCTCACTTCTTTTTGCTGGCACTTGCCCTTGTGGCTTTTGTGCCTCTTTATTGCCCTTACAGACTGGATTTCAGGGTCCAGATCTGAGTCTTGAGTCCTGTCCTTGCCTGAACATCCTGAAGGCCGAGAGGTTCTCACTTGAACATGCCAACCCTGAAGGGTCCCAAGTGTTTGCTCTTGACTCATCTGCACCCACTTGCTGCTCAGAGGCAGGTTTCTGCTCTCCAGCCTCTTCTGGACCTGGAGGAGGATCAGGGAGGACCATTCATGCCCAAGGAGTGTTGAAGTCTTGGGGTGGCAAATGAGCTGTGCCTACAGATACTTGGGGTCTATGTGGGGTATCACTTCTTTTGCAGACTTACAGAATGGCCTGGGTTGGAAGGGACCTGGAAGTTCATGCTGTTCCCATGGGCAGAGACACCTTCCACTAGACCAGGCTGTTCCAAGCCCCATCCAGACTGGCCTTGGACACTTCCAGGGATGGGGCAGCCACAGCTTCTCTGGGCAGCATGTGCCAGTTCTTCATCACCCTCACAGGGAAGAATTTTTTTCCAGTGTCCAACCCTGCCCTGTGTCAGTTTAAAACCCTTGCCCCTTCTCCTGTCATGGCAGGCCCTGATGAAAAGTCTTTCTCTGACTTTCCTGCAAGGCTCCCTTATGTTTTGAAAGGTCTTTCAGCAGGTCCAAATGTCACCTGGGCCATGGTGAGGTCAGTGGTGGCGGTGGCTGGTGACCAGGACGTGGCAGCGGGTCGGGTTGTGCTTCCTCACCTTCCTCTCCTGCATCCCCGCCCTGTCCTGCTGAGATCACAGCAGGGAGGTGGATCCCAGGCACCCATTGCTCCTGGTGTCCTTGTGGTCACTGGGATCACAGCAGGGAGGTGGATCCCAGGTATCCACTTCTCCTGGTGTTCTTGCGGCCACTGGGATCACAGCAGGGGTGTAGATCCCGGGAACCCACTGCTCCCTTGGCCACTGGGATCACAGCAGGGAGGTGTGTCCCAGGTATCCACTTCTCCTGGTGTCCCACTTCTCCTGGTATCCCTGTGGCACTGGGATCACAACAGGGAGGTGGATCCCAGGTATCCACTTCTCCTGGTGTCCTTGCGGCCACTGGGATCACAGCAGGGGTGGAGATCCCGGGAACCCACTGCTCCCTTGGCCACTGGGATCCCAGCAGGGAGGTGGATCCCAGGCACCCATTGCTCCCGGGGTGCCCATGGGTGCTCTGTGTCCTGCCAGCCAGGGACTTTTCCCCCAGTTCCCGCAGCTGGTGGAAGCTCTTGGCCGAGGATCGCTGGCTGGGAACGCTCCTCTTGCCCTCTGCTTTACCTTCTGCATCTCACTAATCTGATGACCGGAGGTATGCGAAGCATTTCAAATATGGCCTCGTTAGCTGGCTCCGGACAGAGCACGCAAGAGCCGTTTCTTCACACTCCTGTTCCGGCCGGCTGTTGCCATTCCCTCATTCCCTCCTCCCACGGGCATCCCGCTGCTGCTTGCCCCTGTGCCGGCTGGGATCAGCACGGCTGGCTGAGCCCATCCTGCCCGTCCTGGGCATGGTCGTGTCCTGGTGGCCCTTGAGTGGATGTTGGGTCCTGCAGTGAATTGAGGGCATCGTTGGGCACGTGGGCGAGGGGCGAGTGCGTGCCGGTGTCGGGGAGCAGGGTGTCCCCTCTGCCCACAGCATTGGTGGGTGCCCAATCCTCCTGCAGCACACCCAGCCTGCTGGAAGGACCTGGGGGGGATCCCATGGAATGCGTGATGGTGGCCCTGGGAGCTCCCAGGGAATCTGAAAGGCATCAGGGTGGGGGATGTGGGGTGGTGGGTGCTGGCTGGACACTGAACTGTGAGTGTCAGGCTGGGCTGGCCTTCCCCACCTTCCCCTCCTGCATCCATGGGAAGTACCCACTGTAGGTAGTGGACTTGGGGTGCATGTTGTGTGAGTCTGGGCGCAGGGGAAGGGGCACTCTGGGGTCCCCAGGGAAGGGATGCTGTCCAAGAGGGCTGCAGTCCACCTCCGTCAGGCTCTCTGGGGTGGTTCTTGCAGTGCTGCACCCATGAGGGTGCTGTGGCACCCACCTCGGGGTACCATGCCTTTGTCCTTGGGATGGCAAGTGGAGCATCCTGTCCACTTGTCCACCCGTGTGCCTCTGTGTCCCCCCATGCCCTCCATGCCCCAGCTGGCACAGCGGACTGCCCGCTGGAAGGGGCTCCGTTGCCAGTGGCCCTGCTGTGCTCCTGCCTGACCCCACCACCAGCACTGGCTCTTGATGTCCCCAGTGTCCCCTGCCTCATCATGGTGACAGCGTGAGCCTGGCGCCATCTCCCCATCCCGCTATTTAAAGCTGGGACTGGGGGCAGAAAAATAAACGTGGGGGACGAAGACAATGGTGGTGGCTCTGGCCGCCCTCGGGGACAGCTGGCCGCGCGTCGGCGTCGCCGGGGAGGGGATGCCATGGCCTGGCACAGCCGGGCACAGGGCTGGGAGCTGGACGCCAGGCGTCTGTGCTTTAATGCATCAGGACAGCTTGCAAATTCCAGGCTGGCGCGGCGAGGTGGCGGCCGCGGTGGAGCGTGCGATGTGGCGGCGAGGGCCACGCTGCCATAACCGGTTATCTCGCCCGCCGCCGCGGGGGCACGGGGGTCAGGGCACGGCTGCTGGCAGCCCCTGCCTCCCACCGCGCAGCAGAGCTGGGGGGGGCAGCCCCGGCATGGGGGGGGCGCAGCGGGAGGTTGGTGTGGGAAGGGTGGGTTTGGAGGGGCCTCTGTCCCCCCGCGTCTGCAGGGACCCCGTCTCACCATCTGCAGGGACCTCTGCTGCTCCTGTCCCCACACCTGCAGGGACCGCAGTTCCCTCTGTCCCTCTCCTGTCTTCAAGACCTTTGTCCGCGATCTTTGATCTCTCCTTCTTCAGAGACTCCTCTCCTCTCTGTCCCCCACCATCTGCAAGGGACCTTGTCCCCTCCATCTGCAGGGAACCCTGTCCACCTTGTCACCTCCTTGTCTGCAAAGCCGCTTGTCCCTCTTCTACAGAGCCCCCATTCACTCATCCGTAGGAACTTTTGTCCTCCTTTCTCGGGGACTCTTGTCCCCCCATCTTCAAAGCCCCATTCTACCCCCATCTTCAGTTATCCCTATCTGTCCCTTCTGTTGAGAACCCTGTGCTTTCATCTTCAGAGCCCTGTGTTCCCCCATCCACAGGGATCCCTGTTCCCCCAAATCCACAGAAACCCTTGCCCCCCCATCTGCAGAACCCTGGAGTGATTCCCTGTTCTGTCCACCCAGAACCAGGAATGACCTGGAGGTTGTTCAGGGACAGCCGGTGCCATCTGAGTCCACAGGAGAGGGAGTGATGTGCCATCTCTACAAATGGGGAAACTGAGGCAGGGAATGGCACTGAATCCTTCTACTGAATATTTCCCATATATCCAAGCCCATCAGTTGAGTCAAGACCCCCAAGCTTCGCCCCCATCTCCCCATCGATGCGTTACCTCCCTCCTCCCCATCCTCATACTCGGGTTGCTTAAATTAAAAGAAAAAGCCTTTAAAAACATGTATTGCCACCTCAGCGGGAAGAATTGGAGTCACCTGGAGTGCTAATCCCGAGGCACCCCGAGGCTGTGGGTGCACCCCGGGGGTGGTGCAGGAGGGGGCCCTTTGCTTTGCGAAGGCGTGGGGGATTAGCAGGAGGATTGGCAAATCTGACCCCAGGTAAGGATTAAGACCCAAAAAAAAAAAAAAGGAAAAGCGTTGTGTTTTCTCCCCCGTGCTGATGTACCGTGAAGATTAAACTGGGCTGAATCCATGAGGCAGCCGGTTCCATGAGGGGTGGGAGACGGCAAGGGGAGGATGGGGCAGGGATGGGGGCTGTGTCCTGGGGTCTGGAGTCGGCAGAGCTGGGGAGGAACGGGGGAGTCGGAGAAAAATGGGGGAGCTGTAGGGGAATGGGGGACCTGAAAGGCCAGCAGCCAGTCCCTGGGGCTCCCCAGGCTGCCTGTGGCTGCTGCTGGGGAGGGGATTTTTTGGGGGGACAACCATATCCATAACCACTGACAGCCTAATCCTGGAAATAGCTGGCACTGGGCTGCGTGTGGGCAGCTTCAGCAGCTCATCCCAAAGGCCAATAGCTTGATGGATAGGGCTGGGAAACACCCTGGCAGCGGGGAATAAGTTCCCTCCTGCGGGCAGTTGCCCCTGTTAGAAGTGGGATGTTCTCTTATCCTACCCGAGCTCACTGGTCTCCAGCCCACAAACCATCCCATCATGTGGCCATCTCTGAGGGTAACAGGGACCTCGTCTTTTTCCAGGCCCCCCCACCATTCATGGCTCTGGTGCTGGGAGTGCTCCCAACAGAGCCCTGCGAGTCTTGTCTTTCCTGGTGGTGATGCTTCCCTGGGAAGTGCTGGGAAGGGGGACAAGGGCTCCCTTCCAGGACATGGAGTGGGGGACCTATTCCCTCCCACAGCCAAGGGAGCGGGAAGGGACTGACTTCCCTGCCATGGTGCTCCCGTGAGCCCTTGGTGACGGAGAGGGGAGATGGTGGGACCAGGGGCAAAGGAAACTGGGGAGACACCTCTGGGCTGTCTGGCTGCTCTGAAGGACCGTGTGACCAGTGTGTGTACTGGGAGACAACTGAAGTGGTCATCCCTGGGGTGGGCCATGGGATGGCTGACCCTTCCATTGGGGATGAGGCTTTTTGGGGGAATGAGCACTGGCTTGGGAGTCAAACACTGCTTTGGGGGGCTGAGCACTGGATTGGGGGTCAAGCAACATTTGGGGTTTTGAGCATTGTCATGAGGGGCTGGGCACCATTTTGAAGAGCTGAGAACTGGCTTGGGGGTCAAGTGTCATTCTGACTTGGGTGTCAAGCACTCTTTTTGGTGGTTGAGTGCTGTTCTGAGGGGCTGAGCACCAACTTGAGGGTCATGCATTGTTTTGGGAGGCTGAGCACCACCATGAGGGTTGAGCACCATTTTGGGGGGCTGAACCAGTTTGAGGATCAAGGATTGTTTTGGGGGTCTGAAACTCCAGTTTGGGATCTGAGCTGTGACTTGGGAGCTGTGCACCGCTTTGGAGTGCTGGTTCATTGGGCTGAGCGCCAGCCTGGGAGGTGGGGCTGAGAACCATCTCAGGGGTCAAGCACTGGTCCAAGGTGCTCAGAGCTGAGCACTGGCTTGGGGGTTGAGCACTGTTCTGCGAAGCTGATCACCAGTTTGGGCACCAAGCACCAGGTTAGGTAGTTGAGCACGATTTCAGGGATCTGAGCAGTGACTCAGAGGTTGAGCAGTGGTTTGGGGTCTAAGCACTGGTTCTGGGGCTGAGCCCCAGTTTGAGGGGCTGGATCCTTCCTGAGAGGGCTGGAGGGACACCCCACTGAGGTTTCGCTGTCTCGCATTCCGTGCTGGCGTCTGGTGGTGGCAGGGCTGTGGGTTGTTCCTGCTCTGTCTTTGCTCCCCATCCTCAGCACGGGGTGGCCTCGGGATGGGGAGTAGAAGGAAAAGCTGGCTCTGGGTCCCTTTGCTGCACCAAGTGTGTGGCCCCATCCCAGCCCTTCCCTGCCTCAGTTTCCCTCCTGCAGTGAAGCTCTTGAGGGGTCTCCCCCACTGCCTCCCACCCACAGCATTCCAACTGCTTTTCCATTGCCATGGACATCCCTTCCTGGACTGGCAAGGATGGGAGGGGCCACCTCATCCCCATGCCCAGAGGTTGGGTGCTGGTACCCTGCCATCCCCCTGGATGTTCCTCTGAGAGCTCAGGTGTGGTGGGTGTCCTGGCAAACTCTCACCCAACCAGCTCCATGTCTGAGCCTGAGCCTGCTCTCCTGGCCATCCTGGCAACCAGGAACTGAATCCCCCTGTATCTTCTCCTGGAGCAGGGTGACCCTCAAGCTGGTGCTGACGTCGTGATGCCGGTGTGTGAGGGTGGGTCTGTGGAGGTGCAGGAGCCACCTTTCCTTGCCAGCTGAGCTGCTGCTGTTGGAGCAGGGAGAACCCCAGTCCCCTTCCCCAGAGGTCTGCAGGTCTGGGGAGGTGACGAGGAGACTAAGGTGTCTCCAGACATGGGGTCAGGAGGGCACATGCCCACTCTTTATGCTTTACACCTCACCTTGAACCCTGCTGGCCCCAGCCAGGGGCCATGGGGACTCATCTGTCACCCTGCCTGTGCCTCGGTTGGCAGCAGCTGTGCCATCCCCTCTGCCCCAGGGTAGGCCAGGGGATGGGACAGGGCTTTTTCCTGCCTCCAGGGCCATGCTGTGTCCCAGGGCTTGTTCCTTGTGCCAGCACCTGCTCTGGAAGCACCCTGGGCTCTTCACAGTGTTTCCTCTGTTCCTGTGGGATGCAGCTCTCCTCCTCCCAATGGGTGGAGGACAGATCCAGACCAGGAGATCTGCATCACCCCAGCAGGGTCATGCCAGCGCTGTGTCCCCACAGGCTCCCCGAGATGTGTTGGCACTGGGAGCTGGGCAGGGTGTGATAAGTGGTAGAAGGCCCTCTCATAGGAGAGGAATGCCACTTGGGACACTGGTCTTTCTGAGTCACATCCAGAGGGACAAATCCTGCTCTTCCATCCACTGTCTGGCTTTGCTATGGGGTGCTGATGTTGGCTGCACCCCACCTCTCCTGAGGGGGGTGACCACAGGGCAAGGGGCCAGAGGTCTCCTTGTGTCCATCCCAGATTTGCCCAGGAACCCCATCCCAGAGCTGCAGTCAGTGTCCCGTGGCAAGGAGTAGCTCCTGGGTCCCTTGGGAATGGGGGCACCCCACCTGGCCCCTCTGTCACTGAGCATTCAACATCATGTATGGGATGGAAATAAGGAGAAACTTGGAAATTCAGGGGCGGAAATAAGAAGAAACTTGGAAATTCAGGGCTGGAGAAGGACCCAGGGCTGCCAGCAGACTTTCAGGGTGCATGTGGGTGGTGGGGAAGGTGGGAAGGGACACGGCACCCCGCGGCAGGACAGCTGGTACCCTGGGCAATGCCAAGATGCTGAGAGCATCCCTCTGAGTATTCCCCTGGGAATGTGGCCGTAGGCGTGCACGGGGGGAGGGCCCAGCCCTCCAAAAGACAAACCCTTTGTGCCGTCAGCACTGAGACTGCCCCAGACTCATCGCAGGGGTGAGAACAGATGTGGGGCACGGGGGATGCTTGGCCACATCCCTGCGCAGCTTTACTTCGGCCACATCCTGGCTGGGGGGAAGGCTGATGGGGCGGGGGGGGCGGAACGCCTTGCTCTGG
>VWZG01011745.1:29293-62319 GCA_013396735.1 Grallaria varia | reverse complement strand
GAGGTTGGGCGGAGGGTGCAGGCGTGAGGCGCAGGTGTGGGGCAGGATATGGGGTGCACAGCATTGATGGGGTGAGCAGTGCAGGGTGGGCACAGGGTGCAGGCACAAGGCCCAGGTGTGGGGTAGGATGTGGGGTGCAGTTGTGGGGCAGGATGTGGGGTGCACAGCACTGATGGGGTGAGCAGTGCAGGGTGGGCACAGGGTGCAGGCACAAGGCACAGGTGTGGGGCACAGGTCGCAGGCACAGGAGGTGTGGATGCCCCACCAGTGCCATGGCATGGGGGGGATTAAATCTGCTGTAGGGCTGAGGTGGGGGGGACACGTGTCTGCCTTTGTCCTCGAGGCGAGCGGAGGGAGGCGGGTGGGATTTGGGATTTGGGACGGGGTGAGAGCAGGCTGAGTGCTCGGCGCCGGCAGCGATGGCCGGGGCTGGTGGGTGGCCCCCGTGGTGCCAGGGACGGGCAGTGCCGGCGGTGCCGTGGGGGGCTGCCCACGGGGGACGCCTTTAAGTCCCCCCGGGTGCTGCGCTGGGGGAGCCGCTCTGGTCCCAGTGGCTCCGTAAGCCCATTAAGAGCTCAAGCAGCCTCACACCTCGGGGGGCTGCAGTGGGGACTTGCACTGCTGCAGATTAAACCCCTTGAGCTGAAGCAAGGGTGCCCGCTGTGGGGACACCAGGATGCCCGTGGGTCTCCCTCTGGAGACACCCATCCTGAATCCGCTGTGGGTGCTGGATGCTTCCCTCGGGATAGTGAGGGCTGCAGCCCTGGCACTGGGGGTTGGCTTTGTTGCGTTGTTAAAATGCGCCATCGGAGTGAAAAAGTGCGTTTTTCCTCTGAAAAATCCTCGCGGGAGGATGTTCCCCCTCTGGGTGCTGGGGGTTCAACATCACAGTGTGTATGAGAAAGGTGCAGGGAGGGCAGGTGGGTCCGTCTGGGGTGCACGAGGATGGCGAAGCCACACTGGTCAACCGGAACGTGGTCAGGTATTGCTGGGGAATTTTTCTACCCTTAACCTGGATGTGCCTTATGTCAAAAGTGTCAGAAACTATGAAAGGAGGGAAAAAAACCCACCCATGGATAGGTCTTTGTGAAACCCGTGGGATGGAAACAGCTTTGTCTGAACGTTGAGGGAGAGGTTGTGGACAGTCCCTAAAAATTCCAGTGGCTCATCCCAGCCGCAGGAATCGTGTTCATTTTGACCAATCCACCACCTACAAGACCACATCCACTGGGATCTGCACCTGGATCGCTATGGAGGCACTGGGGGGTGGAATCTGTGGGGTGTTCCCTGCCCAGCTTGTCCCAAAGCTGCTCTTTCAGTGTGAAGGGACAGTCACATCACGAGCTCTGTCATAGCTGCCCCTGTCCAGCAGCATGTCACAGGCTCAGTGTCCAGCTGTTTCTTCCTGTGGTCATTGCCCCACCCTTGTTTGGGCTCATCCTCCATGGATCATGTCACCCCATTTGAGGGGGCACGCACAGGACCCCCCCAGCATGGGGAAGAGGGAGGAGGGTGGGTTGGAGCAGGCTGGGGAAGCAGCGAGTGGAGGAGAATGTCCACTGTGGAAGCTGAGAGCAGAGGGGGAACATCACCCCTTTGGGTGAGTGCCCTGTGCTCTGGAGCTTCCCTCCCATCACAGAGGCTCGCCAGTGCCACGGGAGGACCCGGAGATGGGGATGTGGGTGTTGGGTTTTGGGAGGGATGAAAGCCCTGGCAGGATCAAACCCTTCTGTACAGGTGAGGGAAGACGGTTCCCTTGCAGGGGTCACCATTTCAGCAGGCAGGTCCCTGGGGGATCTGAACCCACCCTGGGCCAGCTGGAGAAGGAGTGGACCACCATGTGGCAGGCACCAACCACATCCAGCTTGTTCCTTGTCATTCCAGCGTGCCACCTTGTTCCTCAGCTTTTGGGGAAGTGCAGAAAGGCCGAAGTATTGACGTCTAACTGTAGTTTTAGTGTAGCCCCTGAAAGGTTGGGGCCAGGATGGACCAGTAAGCCCAGACAGATGCTGACACCCTGCAATCAGTCCTCTCAAATGCATCTCCAGTGCGATAAGCCCTTTCCAGCTCTCACCACGTGGTGTTTCCTTCATGCTCCAGCTTCCTCAGGCTCAGTCCTGTGGCTTTTCCCTATCTTCCTCCGTGTTGTGACAGCTTGTAGATGGGTTTTTCCATGGCTACTCCCCTCGAGGTCATAGAGTGAACCCCTCTGTTTCTTCCTGTGAGTCCTGCAGCTCTCTCAGCTGAGAGTCCCCCTGTCCTGACTCATTCTGTGGCTGGAGGTGCTGATGGTGACCCCTTCCTCCTTCCCAGGGCTCCAGCTCTGCTTTCTGACTGTCCTGAGGTTGGTTCCAGCTTC
Source organism: Grallaria varia (assembly GCA_013396735.1). Classification (NCBI taxonomy): domain Eukaryota; kingdom Metazoa; phylum Chordata; class Aves; order Passeriformes; family Formicariidae; genus Grallaria; species Grallaria varia. Next base: position 59,960 of record VWZG01011745.1, on the reverse strand, counting down.
ACCTGGGTCACTTGTGCTTTTTGGGTAAGGCACAGTGCTGGGAGTAAAATTGTCACAGAATCACACCTTAGGTTGGAAAGGACCTTAAAGCTCATCTCATTCCACCCCCTGCCATGGGCGAGGGACACTTTCCACTAGACTGGGGCTTCCAAGCCCCATCCAACCTGGCCTTGGACGGTTCCAGGGATGGGGCAGCCACAGCTTCTCTGGGCAACCTGTGCCAATGCCTGTCCACCCTCACAGGGAAGAATTTTTCCCCCAGTCTAACCCTGCCCTCTCTCAGTTTAAACCCCTTGCCCCTCGTCCTGTCACGACAGGCTGTGGTGAAAAATCTCTCTCCATCTTTCTTCCACTCTCCCTTCATGCTTGAAAAGGCCACACTGGGATCTCGTGGCTGTGTGAGAGCCCCAGGGACAATCTCAGTGTTCTGTAGCAGTCCTGATGTTTTCTGCAGCCAAACTGTTACCTGACCAAAGAGAGAAGCTGGGCCTTATTGGTACAACACCTCCCTGCCCTGACACCCTGTCAGTTTTCTGGGAAGTTTTCCGGGAACAGTTTTCCAGGAACAGTTTTCCTAAGGGCTCTTCCCATCAGATTGCCCATGAGTGCTGTTTGTCTATCCTGCCACGCACAGGGAAAGACGCTCTTCTTCTTGGGCTGATTCTTGAAGAAGGATTAAGAACCAAGAAAGATACCCAGGGAGACATCTCTGAAGAAGAGCTTGGCTTGGGTCAGTCCATTGCTTGTGGCCTCTGGTTTCAGGCACATTTGCCCATCCAAGAGCACGATGTGTGTTGGACACCAGTCTCCTTCCCAGCCTTGGTCCTGGTGGAAGGCAGATCTTCTGCCGTATAACATTTGGTCACCACTGAAGCTGATGTCACAGGGTCCCCCTCACCCCATCAGCCAGGATGGGGCAGTGCCACGGCTCCCTGATCCACAGGACATGGGGCAAGCCCTCCCTGTGGTTCCGCTCTCCTGGAGAATGAGGTGATATTTCATCCCTAATAGGTATGGAAAGGATGAGTGTCATCTTGCCCTTGATCCTGGGATGCTCCAGTTTGCCCATGCCTTTGGGTGCTGCATTTATGTGGTTTCCTTGACTACCCCTGCCCTTGAGCTTGGCTTGGGAGGAGCCCCAGGAGGAGAGAAAGCCAGTGAGGAGTGCAGGAGACCCAAGGACCAGTGAAACTAGTGTTTGAAATGTTCTCTAGGGTGAACAAAAATGGTGGAGCCCCTGCCAAGGATCACCAGTGGTGGAGGTGTCGGCAGCAAGTGTCCCTGTCCCCTGGCACCTGCTGGCCTGGCCAACACCCTTCCCTCTGCCCAGGGCTCCAACACTGTCTTCTTGCTTGCCATCTTCCAGCCTGCTTGCCTGTGCTGCCTGGAGTTGTCCTGGGCTCTCTGGTTCCATCCCCACTGCCTCCACCAGGATCTGGCATCACCTGGGATGTCTCAGGGAGTGGGAAGCTCTTGGGGTGCACAGCAGTGAGCTTGGGCAATACTTGTGTCTGAGCTAGGGAGCACCAGGCTTTGCTTTGTGTTATTTTGGATTTAAAAGGAAAAAAAAAAAAAAAAGGAATTGCTCTTTTCCCAGTTCCTGCATTTCCTGAGAGCAGCCTAGCTCCTAGCTTATCTTCAGACAGCCTCAGGGGTATTCCCTTGGAGTTTGGGAGTTTAATCAGGCATTGCTGGGGCATGTGAACTCTGCGGCGAGTCGCCGTTCCCAGGGAGGGGAGCGCCTCTCGCAGATATTTGGGTTGGCGTGCCTGGGCTGGGGGCTGGGCTGGCTGGGAACGCGCCGCTGCTTTTCCTGGGGATGCGACTGGGAATGGCTGGGGGGTGACGACCTGCCTGCCTTGGGGGGGGATTGCAGGCAGGATGCTGGCAGGAGCCGTGGGCAGGGAGGGTTCCCTGGGACACTCCCGTGGCAGGGTTGGCTGAGCTTCACCACGCTGGTTTGGACCTTTCATCCCCACCAGCCCTGCCCTTGCCACCTGTCTCTTTTCTTCCCAAACCTATGGATTTTCCTTGTAGCATCCTAAGCGAGAGCTGCTGGTCCCCACCAGCCATCCTGACCCTGACCTGTCACCCTCCTCCTGGCCTGTCTGCTCCTATCCTGAGCAGTGATTTTTGGACTGGGCAGACAATCAGGATCCTTGTGGAAATGCCCAACGCTGGGCTCTGCTTTGCCGGTGGAATCGAGGGCTTTGTTGCTGGCTCTTTTGCAGGCAGTATTTCTTTTTTTGGGGGCTGGATATATTTCTGGCAAGTAAAATGACGGATGCTCTGTTTCGTTTCCAGTGGCAGCGTTTCAGATTCCTTGCTCCAGGGCAGGAGCCGAGCGAACTCCGATTCCAGAGCAGCTCTGGTACCTTGGCAGCTTAAAGGCCACGGGGTTTGCTTGAATGACAAGTGGTGCCGAGCCGGGGAAAGCTCGGGAGAGGCAGTTTTGTGCTCATGCCCTCCATCTCTTGTAGGAGCGAGAGCCCACGGAGGCAGGGGAGGCAGCTTTATATTATCTTCCTGTTCCGCAGGCAAACTGGGAGGTGGTGGAAAGACAACACAGAGAAGGATGGCGAGCCCTGCCTTGTGGGGGTGCTCCCTGTGTCGCTGCCAGGAAGACGAGGAGAAGCACAAAGTCCTGGGGCGAGGCTGTGTGTCTTCTCCCTAGGGAGCATCCTCTTGGATTGCTCTTACCCCAGCTCTGCCTGTGCCTTCCCTTGTACCTGGCTCAGAATGATAAAACATAGAATCATGGAAGGGGTTGGGTTGGAAGGGACGTTAAAGATCACCCAGTTCCACCCCCTGCCATGGGCCCCTTCCACTAGACCAACGTTGCTCCAATCCTTGTCCCATGTGGCCTTGGACACTTTCAGGGATGGGGCAGCCACAGCTTCTCTGGGCAACCTGTGCCAGGGCCTCACTAGTGCCTCCATAGAGATCCAGGTGCAGATCCCAGTGGCTGGTGGAGCTGAATCCTGCAGTGTTGGTGAGCCCAAACCATTGGGGAGGATGGGACCTGCTGGCAGGGCTGGCCTGCTGTTGGGATTCTGCAGTGCTGGGAATGAAGCAATGAGGGTTGGGGTTTCAGAGCCTGGGGGGTGGTGAGGGCAGGTTGGGGCTTTGCCTTCCTGAGGTTCCCCAGCTATTTTTGTCCTGTCTGGATGGACCTGAGACACATGTGGATCTGCAGGCAGGGCTTGGTGTGGTGCTGGTTCCCAGCAGGGTTTGCCCGTTGCTCACAGAGCTCCCATGGGCTTGCTTTTGGTGCTGGAGAGAAGTCTGACCACTGCCTGCCCCCCAAAACCTCTAGAGCCTCTCTGGCCCACTGGCTTACTGGAAACCATTCCCCTGGGCACTGGGGGGAATGGGATGCATGGGCTGGCCAGCCCCATCACTGTGGTGAGTTTTGGCTGCGCTCAGCAGGACTGTGGGGCTGGGAAGAGACCACCCTGGACTCCCCAAGGACTCTGGGGTGCCCCACTGTCCCCTCCCAAAGCTGAGCTGCTCTTGCCCCTGCCAAGCCCTGGCAAAGCAGCCTTCCTCCCCTTTCTCTTCTTCCTCCTGTTTCCCTCCTGCCAGCAAGGCCAAGCAAAACTCGGTGCTGACCAAAAATAACAACCGCCGGCAGATCCAGACAATGGATAAACCCCCGGTGAGGGCGAGGGCGACCCGAATCCTCCCAGAGGAAGACGGGATTATTCGCCGTCCTCTTAGACATCTGTCAATAGCAGCCGCCTGCGGACCCCGGCGGCTTTCCGACGGGGCCGGCGCCTTCCTGGTGGGAAAGTGGTTCTTCCAGAGTGGTTGCCTTCCACAGCGGGGATCGTGGGGGACTTGGCATCCCATTACCAAGCACCATGAGGTCCCCAACACCCACTGATGGCCGAACTCACCTGTACTGAGTTGGCCCTGGAACTCTCAGGTGGTGACTCTGGCACAGGTGCTGGCATGGGTGCACTGGCCCTTCCCACTGCCCGCTTTCCTGAGATCTGAAGCCGTCCTGTGGTTTCTGCTCTGCCACCTCAGAGCTGCCTGGTGGCATGTGGAGGGATGAGGTTTTGAGAGCACAAGGGGACCTCTCCAGGCTGGAGCTGTTCTTGGAGGTGGCACTGATGGATTTGGGCACTACCGGAGGTGACATTTGGAGGTGGCACAAATAGATTTGAGCACCACTGGAGGTGGCACTTGGGGATGGCCCTTAATGTATTTGGGCACGATTGGAGGTGGCACAAATAGATTTGGGCACCATTGGAGGTGGCACTTGGAGGCGGCAGGAATAGATTGGAGCACCATCGAACGTGGCACTGATGCCTTTGGGGTTCTTTGCCATCCAGCATTGCCATGCAACTGTGCCTACAACGTTTTTCCTTATTTTTAATTAACTTCTGGTCGCTCTGCACCTGCCAGTGGGTCTCTCCGTGACCCGGTTGTCGGTCAGACCCCCAGTAAGTGATGCTGTAATTGCCCCATCTGTTAACAGTGATTCACACATCTTAGCTTGGCCTGGGTGGGCTGTGTGTGGGTCTCCCCAGGGCAAAGCCATCCTTGGGACCCACCTCCAGCTCCTTGGGGGTCCTGTTGGGATGCCTGTTGTTACCTGCAGGTGCCACTGCCACCTGTCCCCAGTGCCCTGGGCTCATCCCGCGTGGTCCCCTGAACCTCACAACCCCGTGAGACCTCACTTGGTGCTCAGAACACCGGGAACTAGTTGGACCACAGAGGTGGAGCCCCTGAGGAGGGTCCGGGGGGGTGCTTTGCAGGGGACAGGGGGGGTTGTGCTGGGCTGGGATTGATGGTGCATCTCCGAGGCGATGCCAAGCCGGGGGGAGTGGGCGAGCGGCAGAGCCGTGCCACGGCGCGTGAATGTCAGATGCTGCTTGGCTGCGAGCTGGGCTCGTGCGAGAGCAGATCTGTTCAATCCCATTNAATCTGGTAGGTTTTAGTTACAGTCGTTTTAGGATTTGGGCAGCGAATTGGTGCAGCTTTGGCACAGGGCGGGGATGGATGAGCACTGAGGCTGCCAAGCCGCCCTCCTCCCCCGGCATTGGGGAAGGGGGGCATCGCGCAGGTGGGTGCAGCCCCCGGGCCGAGCGGCGTGGCCGTCACCCGGCTCGCTGGGCAGCAGCTGGGCCAGGGGAGGAGGGGAGGAGGTGCCTGGCGTTGTCCGCAGGGCACCCGCAGCCCCGCAATGCTCGGGTGGACGCTTCAAATCGCGTTATCTCCATAACCGCCCGGCTCTGGCCGCTCCGAGTGGCAGCGGAGATAAGTGGATTTCCAGGGAGCGCCTGGTCGTCTGACATTTAAGACTCCTTAATCCGTAACCACCACCCTGCGGAGGCAGGACGCAGCCACATTCCCCAGCCGGGGCAGCCCCAGGCACGCGTTGGTCCCCACAGGGGTGGCTCCAGCTGTGCCAGGGCGACACGGTGACGTTCAAGGATGGGCATGGGGACAGTGGTGCCCCTGGGGACATCCTTGTCCTCTCCACAGTGGTAACCTTCTTGGAAGTCCAGGGCACGCTGGTGGTAGGCTCTGGGGTGTTTGCTGTGCTGCCATGGTACGCTGGCAGATTGGGAAGGTCACCACAGCCGTGGGGCTACGTGGGAAAACCCAACACTCAGGGAAAAATATGCCCTTAACTGAATCCCTGCTGTAGGGAGCCCACCTGGGGATGTGGCATCACCTCCTGCCTGCTCAGCAGGATGTGGCATGGCCTTGCCACACTGTCCCTGAGGATGCACCTGGCAGGACATACCGTGGACCTCACTGGCCAGGGCTGTGTGTGTGTCTGGAGCCATTCCTGGGGGACGTCACAAGGGCTGAGTGGCTGCCTGCAAGGAGGAGACGGGTGAAAGCCACTCCGTGCACCATGATGATTCACCATCTGCTTCCAGGGCGAACTCCAGATGCTGGATTTAATCTTCCATAGCCTTTTTAATTCAGGAGTTGGCTTCTTAACGTCCCTCAGTGCCACCTCGGCAGCAGAGACGAGCGGAGCGGCTGCCACAACTGGGCCTTCGAAGGATGTTCTGGAGCATGGGAGATGAACTATCTCTGTGCAAGTTGCCCATCTGGTGACCTGTCATGCCTCGACCCGTCATAGCTCCGGCTCCTTAAGCTGCCCAGGGTGAGCCTGAGCATTCACAGCACTGCCCAAACCTCCCCCAGGTCTGGGTGTCCTCTCTTGATGTCTGGAGAAGAGGTGGTGGGTGATGGTAACCTCCATGGCAGTGGATCTTCTGGCTGGACCAGTTTTTGGGAGGTGGAATTCAAAGAGCAGAGCTTGGGGCTGTTGGGTTGACAGAGGTGGTGGCTTGCAAACAACATCTTTGCCTCCGGGTGTTCCTGGTTATCAGGTACCATGTTCTCCCTGGATGGGTGCCCTGCAGGGATATTCAGCCCTGGGAGATCACAGATTGGTTTCTCTCTTGGTTCACCTGCTGCTGGACATCTGGCCAGTGAGCCTGCAATGAGACATCACCGCCTGTTCCAATTGACCTGTGTCACCTGGCAGAGGGAGCAGCAGCTTTGACTGTGCTGTGGAGATGGGGCACCTGGGAGCTGAGTCTGGTGTTGTGGTGCTGGGGTCGGAGCTGCTTTGAACCTTGCTCTGGTGGTACTTGTTTTCCTGAGCCTTTGACCTGGGTTGCAGCTGGACCGTCTGACTCATGACGGTGCTACAGGGCCGTGGTCCTGTTCTACCCACTGGGTGTCTCATCCCAGGGTGTCTTTCAGACCCCCAGGATGCCTCCAGAGTGGCTTGTCTTCCCACCATGGTCTTGTGCTCCTGGCCATCCCAAGGTCCTCTCTGCTGTTGACCGGGGTGGCTGAGGAGCACAGGAATCACCTCCAGCCCCTCTGGAGCTGGGAGGGGAAGGTGCCTCCTGCTGCAACCTCGCTCAGCCTACACCTGGGATGCCTTGGACAGAGGCACATACTGGTGGTGGTCATCCTGCTTCAGTCTGTCCATGGCATGGCTGAGTCTGTCCGTCTGTCTGTCCATCCACCCATCACCAGGGAGTGATGGTGATGGTGGTGGGGGGTGGGGGGCCATGCTGGGCGGGCGGCTGCCTGGCAAAGAGGAGGAAGTGGGGACAAAAACCCGGCGGAGGGGACAATTACAGCCTTTCTGCAGGCTGAAAAGACGCCGGGGTCCCTTCCGTCCTCATCCTCCGTCTGCTGTGGGCGGACAAAGCCACCGCCCCCGGTGCCCACCCAGCGCCCAGGGATTAGAAAAAAGGCGAATTTTGATTTTCTGCCTTTGTTTCCGGAGCCCGGGAGCAGCTCAGCTTCAGCTTTGCTGCTTGCTTCTCCCTTTACGCCGTGTCTGTGCACGGCTGACCAACCAGCGGCTTTTCCGGGAGGAGGGTGATTTATTTAAAATTAAAGGAAAGCAGAAGTTCTCTCTTGAAGATGAGACTTTTTAGGTCGGCGGGAGCTGATGGCTTTCCAGCCATGCAGTGAAAACGCTGGGGAGCTGGCTGGAATTTGCAGCTTGTCATTTTTTTCAGTGAAGTGAAGCTTCTCTCCTGCTCCCCACTGACAGTGAGTGGTGCCTGCAACTGGGGGGACTCTCAGTCCATTGGCTGGCAGGGGTTTCTCCTGGTGCTGGACCACCAGAGATGATCCTTTTGCAACCTTTATTTATTTTGGAGTTGTTAGGACTATTGCAGCACAGTCCCTTGTGTGCGGTGTGCAGGGAGCCCCAGGGCAGAGGAAGGGGGATGTGGGGTAGGGTAGTGTGGTGCTGAGGGCTGGGGGCGGATCCAGGGAGAGGAGAATCCTGTTTTTTCTCCCCAGGACCGTGGGAGAGCATGACTGCCCTCTCCATCTGAGCATCCCAGGCTGACGGGAGGCAGGTCTTTGGGGTGACCCATGGGAGTCATAAAATGGCTTGGGTTTGAAGGGATCCCACAGATCATCTTGTTCCAATCCCCTGCCATGGGCAGGGACACCTTCCACTGGACCACATTGTTCCAAGACTCGTCCAACCTGGCCTTGAATGCTTCCAGGAATGGGGCAGCCCCAGTTTCTCTGGGCAACCTGTTCCATGGGTGCTGTCCCTCACCCTGGGACACCTGGCTCTCAGACCCTGTGGACTCAGCCTACTCCTGGCAGGGTGGTTGGCTGCAGGGGAGGAGCAGCATCTTGTGCAGGGCTGGGAACCCCCTGGGTGTGGACTGGGGCCTCCTGACCTTGGTGGTGTCCCCTTGAACCCTGGCATCCCTCCAGGCTGCTAAGCTGCCCCGTGCAAAGACCCGGGCGAGGGAGCCCATCACGTGCCCCTTAATGCCATGGCCGGGACTAAGCACCTTCTAACAGGGACCCAGATGACGCTGCCCGGCGCCTTCCCCAGGGATGGGGGCCGGAAAAGGGGCAGGAGCGGGAAGGGGGGGCCCTCGCTGTCTTTGCTCGGGTCAATCATAAAGAAGGGATTAAGATCATTAATTCCTCCCCCCGCTGCAATTAACGATGGGGCTGGGCAGTGGCTGTCGAGGAGCAGAGATGTCTGCTGTGCTGGGTGGTCCCATGGTGTCAGAGTGGGGGGACTCCCCTTTTGTGCTAACTAGGCAGGCATCCCCCAGCACATGGGTCCTGGGGTCCCTGGAGGGGACAGTGTGGGGACACACCATCCCGGCTGGCACAGTCGCAGTGTCCGGCGCCTGCCGCCGCGGTGGCCCCGGGGGCTGGAGGGCAGCGCCGGGTGGCTGCAGATGGTGGGAGCTGGTGGAGGCAAAGCAGCAGCCGGGACAATGGCGGGATTGTGCAGTGGTGCCGCTGGCACAGCTCGGCACTGCTCGGTGCGGCGCCCTGTGCCAACAGCGGGCACTGCCTTGCGCCTCTGGGGCTGAGTGCGGACACAGTGGCGGGTGCCCAATGTCCCTGTGGGTGGTGGGGGCCTGCATCAGCTGGGCTGGGGTGCCCTTGTCCCACAGTGGGTGCTCAGGGGGACCCTGTGCCAGGCTCTGTATCCGTCACCCGGTTGTGGGGGGGCTGTGAGCAGGGAGCTCTGCACTGCTGGTGCCAGGCTCCACTCTCCCCTTTGCAGGCACAGGCAGCAGTGGGGCTCTGCTGGGGTTGTGGTGATGGCATCCCTTGTCCTAGCATCTCCCCGAGCTGAGGAGTGGCATCTAACCCCAGTGGGTGTGGAGGCAGGAGGTGACTTTTTGGGGCAAAACCTGGGATAATTGGTGATGGTGAAACCCATGGCCATGGTGCAGCCAGAGCCCAGCCCCTCAGCTCACTCTGTGTGGCATGGTAGGACCAGCCAGGGAAGGGTGGAAGGTCTGACTGGCTGCAGAGGAAGATGGGAGCTGGTGGAGATGGTGACCACGGCATGGCTTCAGCTGGTGTCCTCCCCAGTTTGGCACCTGGACCCGCCATGGGGCTGTGGGAACCCCTTGGTGTGGGGTTGAGCCCTACATGGTCACAGCTCGGCTCTTTGCCAGGGCAATGCAAGGTGTGCTCCTCATTGTGGCTGGAGACCCCCCGAAGCCCCCTGGCAGCCACGTGGCGCGGCGGTTGCGGTGCCACCGGGTGAACGGGCAGGGTGGCAAATCCCCGGCTGATCCGGCTGGGCTCTCGAGTCCCTGCTCGGCGCGGAGCCGGGCGGAAGAGGCGCAGGGACGCAGGAAAGGCGGCCGCGGGCAGGCGTGAGATAACACCACCGGGCGCTTTATCTCACATCCTCCTGTCCGGTGCTTTTCCTCCTTGTCCCACAGCTCCGGCCCCAGCGCCCGTTGCTTTCGGCGCTAAGGTGTGACCCATCCGAAGGTCGCTGGGGACAGGTCCCCCCCCCTTCCCTGGCAGAGGGGATGGGTGGTTCAGCAGTGTGGCAGCAGCTCGCCCACTCTCCCAGGCCCCTTGAGCCATGTAGGGTGCGCCCCACCTCGCCACCACCCAGCATGGCCCTGCCTGGCGTGGAGCTGGGGAAGGGCAGCCCATCCTGCCGCCGCAGCCCTCCCTCCCCACGTGGCCTGGCGAGCTCCCGGCTGGAGCCCAAGCCCTGCATCGATCCGCGCTGCATCTTAAATCCCGCAGCAGCTGAAGCAAGCGGTTTTCAGCGCCAAGGCGGGGGGGTTTCTCCGTGGGCGAGCCGGCTCTGGCACCGGAGCGAGACACCAGGGCTGCTTCCGCAGCCGCTACCGCGGTGCTTGGCGCAAGGGCCTTGCCCCCATCAGTGTTTTAATGGCCATGCCTGAGCTGTGTCCATGGGAAAGGGTCCTGGGCTGTCACGGGGTTCCTGGGATTGAACTGGAGATGGGAACCCGAAGGGTGATGGTTGAGCAGGAGCGGGGTGCGGGGGGCGCAGGGATGCTCCTCGCTCTGCTGCATCACCCCTGTGCAGGAGCGAGGGTTGCAGCAGAGCCCTCCACACGTGGCCACATCCCTGCTTGGACTCCAGAGAGGAGGCTGCTGGGACGGCCAGGATGGAGGGATGGGGTAGGCAAGGGGCCTCCTCCCCGTGCTGCCCTCCCCCAGCTGCCGCCGGGGTGGGGACGTGGGTTCCTGCTCCACTAAGCCCTGCAGCTTTTCTCCTCTAAAGCCTGATTACTTGGCGGTGCCTGTGCGTGCGTGCGTGCTCAGGAGGGAGGAGGAGGAGGAATTTCACAACAACAAGTGTTTGCAGCCACACTGGGCCCAGCTGCCCTGGAGTTGCCCCAGGGACAGTGGCAGAGAGTCTGTTCCGGGAAGGCTCTGGCTGTCACTGCTGAGTCCATGGGCACGTGGGCTGGGCACGCTAGGAGGTCAATACTGGGACTTGGAGGTGCATGCTGTGGATCCCTGTGAGGCTTAAGGTGGATGCTGTGTCTCCTCATGGGGCTTGGAGGTGGATGCTGCAGCTCCCTATTTGGTTTGGAGGTGGATGCTGCAGCCCTTGGTGGGGTTTGGAGATGGGCACCATGGCTGACCATGGGGTTTAGAAGTGGACATTGCTGCTCTTGGAGGAGTTTGGAGGTGGAAACCATTGCTGAGGTTTGGAGGTGGGCACTGCAGCTCTTGGAGGGGCTTTGAGATTGACACCATGGCAACCCATGGAGTATGGAGGTGAACACCATGGTTTTCCAATGGGATTTGGAAGCAGACACTGCACTCTTGGTGGGCTTTGGAGGAGGCTGCTGTGGATCCCTGTGGGGCTTGGAGGTGGATGGTCTCCATGTGGCTTCCTTCCCCTGCCCAGTGCTGGCCCAGGAACATGATCCAGGCGGAGAAGGAGGACGAGGAGCCGGAGGAGGGTGCAGGGTGCAGCCTAGCCTGAGCTGGGTGAGCAGCATCACTGAGGGCCATGGGAGCTGGGATGCTGCCTCCATGGCACCCGCGTGGGAGACACAGGCAGGGTGGGAACCAGGCGCCCCTTGCATGAGTTCCAGCTCCTGGCTTGGGAGCGTCCCGCTGGCGCCTGCGGTCCCATCGGGCGTGGGGCCGCACGCCGCTGGAGCAGAGCAGGAGATGAGCCCCGTGACTTCCCCGGGGCTGCCGTCCCTGGGGGAGGAGTGCCAGGCACAGAGAGTCTTTAAGCAGCAGAGTACCATTGCTGCCAGGCCAGGACTTCCCTGTGACCCCCCACTTCTGTCTGGATGGCGACCCTTTTAGAGAGCAGCGGAACGGATCTCCACCAAGGTCCGTTCCCTGGAGTTCCTTTGTTCGTGGCGCTGAGATTTTCATGGCAGGGGGAGGAAGAGCTGCTTTGAAAAGCCCGTTGGCTCTTGCCAGCGCTAACTCTCTTTTCTTTTCTCCTTCCAGAGCCGCGTGGTGTGTCCCAGAGCCGCAGAGTATGTCTGTGCACTGAGAGCGCCCTGAGTCCTCCGCAGCCGGCGCGGGAGGAGACGCCCCGTTGATGCGCCTTCCCATCTGAGCGTCCCGGTGCCCGGCGGGCTGGTGCTACCAGGAGGGCTTTGGGGATCTTTCGCTTTGGCTTTGGGGGTGGGTTGGTTTNTTAAATTTTGGGGTTTGGTTTTGTTGTCGTGCTCCGAGCACCATGTCAAATTCGGGCTCCCATCAAGACACTGGGAACAAGCCAGAGACGGAAAAAAATAACCAAGATGACTCTCAACCCCCTGTCAACTCCGAGAGGAGGAACAAAAGTGGAATAATAAGTGAACCTTTGAACAAAAGTCTTAAGAAGTCCCGTCCACTCTCCCACTATTCCACCTTTGGTAGCAGCAGCTCGGTAAGCGAACATTCAGAGAAAGGCAACCCCTTAGCTAATGGCAACGATGCGACTGTGGATAAAAGTCATTCTACCTCAAAGCACAAAAACATCTCTAGTATGCTGAGCAAATTAGACCGGATGTCGGAGCTCTCCTCAGAAGGACAGACCGCCCTCCAACAGTTTGCTCAGTCGACAGAAATGCTCAAAAGAGTGGTACAGGAGCATCTTCCTCTAGCAGGCGAGCATGGGACTGGTATCTCTGACATGGAGGCAGTCTCAGCTGCAGAGACAATGAACGGCCCCTCTGATTTTCCTTACCTGGGGGCTTTTCCCATCAACCCAGGCCTTTTCATTATGACCCCTGCCGGCGTGTTTCTGGCAGAGAGCGCGCTCCATATGGCTGGCTTGGCAGAGTATCCCATGCAGAATGAGTTGGCATCTGCCATCAATTCGGGGAAAAAGAAACGGAAAAGATGCGGCATGTGCCCGCCCTGCCGAAGACGGATAAACTGCGAGCAGTGCAGCAGTTGTAGGAATCGCAAAACTGGCCACCAGATTTGCAAATTCCGAAAATGTGAAGAACTCAAAAAGAAGCCTTCTGCAGCACTGGAGGTAACCGGCCCCTCTCAGGCACCCTAACCCCTCCTCGGGCTGCACTCCTGGGTTTGGATCTTGCCCTAGATAATAAAACACCCGGTACTTCTTACTTTTTTTTTTTATTTTTCCCTTTTCCATTAACAGCTCTCACAGTGAGATGTGTGCTCTGCCCTGTGTCCCCAGACCCTGCCCTACCTTGCATACTGGGGTTGACTGGTGCAGGGAGGAGGGCTGGGGTCTCTCCCTGGGGTCCCTGGACACGCTGGGCTCCACTCTCCCCTTTGCAGGCACAGGCAGCAGTGGGGCTCTGCTGGGGTTGCGGTGACAGCATCCCTTGTCCTGAGCTGGGGAGTGGTGTCTAACCCCAGAGGGTGGGGAGGCAAGGGGTGACTTTTTTGGGGCAAAGCTCAGGGTAATTGGTGATGGTGAAACCCATGGCCATGGTGCAGCCAGAGCCCAGCCTCTCAGCTCACTCTGTCCTGAGCAGGAGCCCAGCAGTCCCTGGTTTTGGGGGTGAACTGCTACAGTGTGCACTGGGCAGCATCCCCTGTGGGGTGGCTGTGCCGGGTCTCCCTGGGCCAGCATCCATTTGGAGTGGTCAGGATGAGTCCGTAAGGCACCAGCCGGATTTCCCAGTGGTTGTGGTGCTGCAGTCCCCCCTGGCAGTGCACCTGCTTCAGCATCTGACCGAGCTGGGAGCACCCCTGCTCCTCCTGGGGATGCCCTGGTGCCCTGGGCGGAGGTTCTGGGATGGTGCCTGGGCTGCCACTGTCCACAATGGCCCCACCTGTGGATGTTGCCCTTGGCTTTGGAGGAGAGCTGTTGAGCTGGGGTGTCACCTTGCCAAATCCACCAGGGACATGTGACAGCCGTGTGGGGACCACAGGGAAAGTCCAGTTGTTGTGTGGGTCTGAAATTCAGCTGAGGTCATGGGTTGGTGGTGTGCTGTGGGTGAGGAGTGGGTGCCAGCAGTGCAGAGGTGTCCCATGGGCACCCCACTCTGGCAGAACCTGTGTCTTGCTGCACACCCACAAGTGCGCTGGGCCAAGGCCTCTCTGCAGGGCCCCCGACATGTTATGCTTAAGCCAAGGTTTGATTTTTCTGTGAGCTGTTCCTGCCATCAGCTGTCCCCAGAGGCTCAAAAGTCACCTGGGTCTCAGATGGATCGTGCATCCTGGCACGAGGGCATTGCCCATCCTCTGGTGGTCCCAACGCAACCGAAACCCGTTGCTCCCTTAGCCACGTCCTACGTTTTTCAATTAGCATCAACTCTGAATGAATACTGAAGGAGGGGGAAAAAAATCTATTTGGGCGGTGGGGATGAGGAGAGGGGGACTGTGTCTTTCTAAAACCGCTGTATTGCTAAATTATATTCGTGTTCTAATTTGCTGAGTCAGTGATCTGGAAAAAGGGAGAAAGGGAAAAAAAACAAAGTTCATTTCTTCCAAAGAGTCCTAAAGCGGGTCAATAGTCTCAGAGCTCGCAGCAGCCAGAGGAGTCGCTCCCTTCTCCAAGTGCTATGCTGGGTCCTGAGGGTGATAAAAAGCACCAGGAGCCCATGGAACAGTCACCCCCGTGACTGGCTTCTCCACCTCACAACTGGCTGGGAAACTGGGGCCACTGAAATAGGGCTCCTCATGTGGTAGAGTTGGGCCCCACTAGAGATGGGTCTCCATCCCTCCTGGGCACAACCATGGGTGTGTTGGGGCTGAAGGGAGATGGTGTCCTGGTGGGGGTGGGTCACTCCAGGGCATCACCGTCACCATTCCCTTTTCAGGACAGATCCTCCCCTCTCTCAGAATATCCACTTGCACAGTGTGTTGACCTTGGTGGAGCTGAAGAAGATTGTGGCTGGGACAGGGACACCGTGACCCTGGCTTATGTCCTGGGGTCACCTGGGTCAGTGGTTGGGTTGTTAAACCTAAGCCAGTGTCAACCAGCCTTGGTCATACATTGTGTTGGGCCAACTGTAGGGCATCCATTGGCACCTGCCTTGTTGTGGAGATTGGTCTTGAGAGGATGCAGAGGTCCATGGACTGCTGGTCCTGGTGGGGTGACATCACACTGTTGTACTTGATCTTGGGACAGAAGGGGCCATTCAGTGGCCCTTTATATGGAGCTGAAACATTCACAGGCCTCCGTGAAGCCTCATCCCCCTCTCTGGGGAGTGGTGGCATTGCCTGGGAGAAGGACAGTGGCTCTGCCCTGCCAACCCTTTGCATCCAGAGGAACGTCCCTGGTGAGCCCGGACAAGGAGCACATCTGTGATTAAACATTGATCTAAAATCAAGCAGTAAAAAAAATTAGAATTAAACCTTTATGACAGCATAAAAAACTGGGCTAAATCCCTCAGCTGCTGTTAATCTTTATCTGCACATCTATGGAGCCTGAATAACCAGTTACTGCTGGTGTCCCACTGTGGTGGTGGCTGCCTGGGGCTCCAAGACCAGCAAAGCAGGTCAGATGCTCAGAGCAGACAGCAGCACATCCCTGCACTGACCAGGCTTCTCTGGGCTCTTCCAGCCCCAGCAACCCTGGCTAAATGCTGGACAGGTCACCCTGGGCTTGTCTGCAGAGCTCTAGGTCACATGAAGGCCATGAATAGTTGGGATTGGACTCAACAGAGCTGTTCTCCACCCAGGGAAGCTGTGGTGAAGTGCCTTGGTGCCCCACATAGTGCCAGTGAGGGTCATTGCCACCCTCACCTCAGCGTCACAGAGAGACTCTCACCATGGAGGGCACAGGGTGAGGGTTTTAAACTGGTAAGAGGGTAGATTAAGGTTGGACATAAGGTAGAAAAGTGATGAGGGTGGGCAGACCGTGGCACGGGTTGCCCAGAGCTGTGGCTGCCCCATCCCTGTAAGTGCCCAAGGCCAGGTTGGATGGAGCTTGGAGCAACTTGGTATAGTGGAAGGTGTCCCTGCCCATGGCAGGGGGTTGGAATGATCTTTAAGATCTCCTCTAACCTAAACCATTCTGTGAGTCTGTGATTGTGGTGATGAGGGGGATCTATCCTAGGCATCCACATTAGAGCTGGTTGTCCATCTTCCTTTAATAATGAACTAGCAGACAGACATCTCCTTTCAGACCCATAGGGAGCCCCCTCACCCCTTTTTTCCTCTCTCCTGAGATGATGGGTCTGGGCTGGTGGCCTTGGCTGGAGAGTCCACCATGCTCTGCCCTGTCTGTTCTGCATCCAGTGCCTGGAGTGGGATCCAGTGTGGGTGGTGCGCCGTGCCACAGCCCTGTGCATCGTTGAGCAGAGGTACTTGGGCCTTCCCCAGATGCCTGATAAGGTGTGCCAGAGACCTGTGGGGAAGGGGTGATGCCTGCAGCTTGTGACTGCCCCAGCTCAGTTTGCCCAGAGGTCCTGACACGGGCCAGGGGCAGGAGCAGGTGTGATCTGTCAGCAGCCTGGTGGGCACCACCAGCTCTTGCCCATTCCAGCCCTTCAGCCCCTTGCCCAAGCCCTGTGTCTGGCTTGTGGTGCCTGTGGAAGTGAGCGCCTCAGGGACCCTCTTGCAGGGATGGGGGGACACTGCCCGGGTTACTCATTGAGGCTTGGTGGGTGTCTTGATCTAAGAGAAGGACCCAGTGAGATCCTGAGTGATCCCAGTGAGTCTGACTTCTGTGTGGCGTTAGGGACCAGAACGTGACATGGGTTTGATTCTTGGGATGCTACATGAGGTGTCCCAGCTTTGCACATAGGCTCAACACAAGGAGCTGGGGCTGGGTGTAGCTGCGTCCCCCACCACCCCATGGCAGCCCAGTCTGCTGTCCTGGGCCCATCACCACAGCCTGTGGTCTGTTTCCTGTTGGTGTCCTTTACTTGCTGGAGTTGCAGGAGCCTAATGCAGAGCCCTCTGAGGTGATTGTGTGGCTTGCCAGCACAGCTTGGCCTTGCCTGGAGGCTGTTGGCACTGGAAGATGTCATGGTCCTTGCATACTCCACCCATGTTCTCATGAACATTGCATGGGCTTTCCACCCCATCCAGCTGGGAAACATCCCTGGTTCTCCTTCCTGAGGACCACAGTGCTGTTGGGACATTGCCTGGAGGTGGCTTCAGAGAGGTCTCATCTGTTGCTGGGTGCTTTGTTGGGTGTGGATTCGAGCCTTTTGGGACTTATCCCTCTTCCCTGTGAGGTGCTGAGAGGTGGTGCCTGGGGTTGCTCTCTTGGGGTCAAGGCTGTTCCCTGAGGCCGGAGCTGATGTTCTCTGTGTCCCGAGCAGCTCCCTGTCTGGTGTCCCCAAGCCTGTCCAGCTCACTCCCTACCTCGGTTTCCACCTAAATGAGCTCCTAAACCCATTTGTGGGCTGGGGTCCTGTCCCCTGGGTGTCCGTCTGTCCATCCATAGCAGGGGTGGTGGGGGGCTGGCACCAAGGGGGCTGCCGTGCCAACTCCCCATTGTGCTTGCCACTGGCCAGAGGGGCAGCTGGGGGCTGTGCCATTGTCCTGGGGACATGGGAATGTGGGAACAATGGCCGAGCCTCTGTGCCACTGCCCTGCCAGGGAGGAAGGCTGGCAGTCGGGGGACCCCGAGTCTCCCTCCAGCTGGCATCCCGGGTTGGAAATGTTGGGATGCACGGCTGCACTGGAAGGTGCTGAGCCCGGGCTGAATCCGTGCCGTGGCCACTGACCGGGGTGCCAGGCTGGGGTGAGGGGTGGGTGCCTAACCCTGGTGCCGGACCCGACTTAACGCCTTGTCCCTTCTTCTTCTGTCCCCCCTCCCTGTCTCTCTTCCTTTCCAGAAGGTGATGCTTCCTACAGGAGCCGCGTTCAGATGGTTCCAGTAGGAACGGGAATCCCAAAGCTCTGTCATCCAAGTGCAATGTCACTGCTTGCTTGTGTTGTCTCAGGCAAGGGATTTTTGGCTGAAATGAATGGATGCACCTGTGTCTCTTTAGAACCAAAAATATTTTCTCGCAAATCTCATTCCTGTTTTTATAATTTTTTTTTCTTATTTTTTCTTTTTTTTTTTTTGCGTTCGTTTTAACATCTTCGAGTCCTAGTCAGACATTTAACTGCTTTTCAAATAAAAAACAAAAAAATAATTAAAAGAAAAAAACAATGGATCTGTAAAGTACCAAGACTTAATAGACAGAGTATGGACAATCAGTTTCTTTCTGTGTTTTGGTGTTGATGTTGTTTATGTGTGAAAGATGCAGTACTTGTGTAGGGAATGTAAATTTACAGTAACCTTTTAAAAATCTAGTTACTAATAAGCACTACTGTAATTTAGCACAGTTGTTTAATTGCACCCTCATTTATACTTTTTATTTGATTCTTTCCCATCATACAATAGAGTGGATAGTTTCTAGAATGCCTCAACTTCATGTTTATAAATGAGAATATGTTTAAAGCGATGTAGTATCCCTTCTCCTCGCCATTCACCTCTGGAAGTTTAACCCACAAGAGGGTTGGTATCAAAGGTTGAAGAAAACAATTGCTACACAACTGGCGGAATTCAAAAAAAGGAAAAAAAAAAAAGAGTAAAAAAAAGGCAAAAAAAAGAGTCATTGTTAGTTTATTAATATAGAACCAGAAATGCTGCGTACAGAAAATCCTTCTAATTGCAATGGTTTACTCCTAGAAGTAATTTTTGTAAACTTAATGGAAGTTAAAATCAAAATAAACCAGAATACTGCAGGACCTGTGCTGAAGCAGTTACGCAAAGTGATATTTCTCTTCTGTTCACCCCCCGTCTCTCCAGCTCTCTCTCCATCATTAAATTGAAATGCTGTTTGTAATGTTTTAGCGATCCAGGCTGTTTTTGTGAATAAAATGAATGCATGTTTTGTGTCATGATTTCCAGCTTGGTTATTTCTCTCCCACCCCTCTGTGCAGCCCTCCAGGCCCCCCCAGCAGCGATGGTGGCCGGGGTCCCTGTGCCCCCACCTGCCCACGTGCCGCGGTCCTGCCGGAGTGTGGTAGGACGGTGTGATGAGCCGAGCTGGAGTCGCCCTGGCTGCTAAATCCCCACAATTAATCCCGGCAGAGGCTGGGCTAAGCCAGCCTGGCTCCTCCCGGGGATATTTCCCAGCCTGACCTGCCTGGAGTTTTATCCAGCAGCGCCAATGCCCTTTGTTTTGGTAAAAGAATATTATTAATGGGTCACAGAGAACCTCGTCAAGGCGGGTTTTGTTTAGACAAGCCTAAAATGAGCTCCCAAAGGTGAGTGGGCTCTGGATGGCTTTCCAGGCGGGTCTCGTGCTGGCACTGGGTCAGCAGGAGCTGTCTGGGACAACCAGGTGGGCTTGACCACGCACAAACCATCGTGCTCGCTGTTGTGCTGGGCATCGTGCCGGGCAGGTGGGCTGGGTGTCTCCTTCCAGCCCCTGGGAGGTTCTCCAGGGTCATCCCAGCCTGGCAAGAGGTAGATCCGGCTGTACCCGGCAGTGCTGGCTCTGCCATGCTGGGAGGAGGTGGCAGGAGCCTTTGTCCCCCGCTCCAGCCAGTGTTTGGGGCAGCATCTGTTGGCCAGATGTGCACTCGGCGGCGCATGACGGGGGTGCATAAGCTCTGTCCCTGTCTGGCAGCGACCTGCTGGGATGGAGCAGAAAGTCCTTGGGGAAAACTGCCCCAAACGCCCTCTCCAGCAGCAATCACCCAGGTGGTTTGGAGCCCAGCCCGGGCACCCCAGTCACACCAGTGCCTGAGCTTGGGGTGCCTGTGGGAACGACTGGAGCTCATGGTGACAGCAATGGAGCTGGGCCAGCATGGTTAGGGACAAAGCCCCAGGCCTGAGGGGACAGACAGAGCCTGCTTGTGCCCCCAGCAGTGGCATTCCCAGCTTGGCTCCGACTGACTGGGGTGGCACTGGCAAGGGGCTGCTGTGAGCTGGTTCCCAGTTCGTGCTGCTCGGGCAACAGCCGAAATCACTCAGCAGGAATGTGGTGGAGGGTGTAATGGGAAAAAAAGAGTCTGGCTGTTCCTTTTACAGCTGTGGCTAAGGGCTGGGGCTGTGTGAAGGCACAATCCTGGCACCCAGGAGGAGCCAGCCCCTATCCCATGCTGGGACAGTGTCCTGGGCAGCAGCATGCATGGCCCCCTCCCCAGCACTGAGCCCCTGGGGAGCTGCACGGGGGGTGCTGCTTCATCCCACCCACAGCTGGGGACTGCTGGGAATGTCACCCTGGTCTGGCCATGTCACCCCTAACGGGGCTGTGGTTGGGGCTGTCGCTGGCACACAGCAGTGGATGGGGAATTGCCACTGGGACATGGCAAACCCCACTGTGCCACACTGGCAGGGCACTGGAAGGGGAGGGGAGCCACTGCAGGCATGTGGTGCTGGCAGGGAGGGCAAGGACATTAGCAGGGGACAAAGGGAGCAGGGGCTTCTCCATGGGGGAAAACAGATTTGGGAGAAAGGAAAGAGATGGAGACAGGGTGGGATTCAAACCCTACCTGGGAGTGGGATGGGGTGGTGGGGAGGTGGGAGGTGGGGATATGAGATAAGAAGAGGTTGGGAGATGGGGTGCTGGGTGCCCTCCACCCCCCCTCCCAGCTCAGCCCCGTGCTGGATTGCATCCCTGCCTCCGGGGTGTATGTAGGCACATGGCCCTGTGCTGGCCTGGAGCCTTGCCTAATGAGCTCCTGTCCAGGCAGGACATCCCTCAGGCATCCCCCAAGGGTGAACCCATCCTCTCCTCCACGCTCAACCACCGGCCGGCACAGCCCCTGTGCCGGGCTGTCCCCACGCAGGGCTGCTGTCCCCAGGGTGCCCGCTGGCAGCCAGGTGACACAGGGTGCTTGGGATGATGATAACGAGCTTGGCACGGCACTGAGGGACAACCCTGGGCGCTACCACAAGGGCTGGCCTCGAGTCGCTCTTAATTAACATCCTCATTAAACAGAGTTAGCAGAAGGGCAACCAAACCTGCCTGTGGCCCTAGGGCGTGCTGTCACAGAGGGCACAGCCGTGTCCCAGTCCCCGCTTGGCCTTGGTGGCGTGGGAAGGTGCCAGCGAGTGATGCCAGGTGAGGCAGCCCTGGACTGCGGTGCGGGGCTGGTCCAGCGGCGATGCCACCGGTGGTTTCCATTTGGAGTGGCCTGGCTTGGAGAAGATGGATTCAGGGGTGAGCTGGAACGTCCACGCTGGTGCCAGAAACACATCCCCTCCACTCCTGGCACAGAGGCAGCCCAGCACACTCGGCTGTGGGGTGTCACCCATCCCGTGCCCCCCACGCGGGGTCTCAGCCTGGCGCAGTGGTGGGCTGGCAGCTGCCTCACCCCACTGTCCCCCCGGCTGCAATTAGCAGCCTGACCCCGAGCTGACCTGCCCCCCCGGCGTGGGGATGGGGCAGGATGCAGGAAGCGCCGAACAAAATGTGCTTCAGCTGAGCCGGATGGCGGGTTCGCCGCGAGCGCCGCCGGCCAGGCGTGACCTCCCGGCAGCCTGATCCCACTGCCGGGGCTCGGGGGCTGCGGGGACAGCCAGCGACGGGGGGCTTGGCTGCCAGGGCCTCGCTGGTGGGATGGCAACACCCGCCAGCAGCGAAGCCTGGTTGCAGTGAGGTGACCCAGTTCACACCCATCCGCCCCAAGAGCGGGTTGGGGCGGTGGGATATGCTCCTGGTAGGGACGTTGCCCATCCCAGCGGGCTGTAGGGACAAACCAGACCCACACCAGGTGCCAGAGCCACCCAGCGTCTCCTGCACAGCTGAGTCATCAGTGTGACCTGGGCTAAGGGGACACCAGCTTGGTCGGGGGTTTTGGTAGCCCCACGGCTGCCGGACAGGACCCACAGAGGTCTGCTGGGGGTCCCCAGGTATGTGCAGCCAAGGGAGATGCTCACTGCTGCGCATCTGAGTTGGCTCAGGTTGTCTGATCATCTTCAAGGCTGGAGCCTGAGGCTTCTGGGACAACTCAGGTGGGAATATTAATCTAAATAAACCTCCCAAGTTCTGCTCCCTGCAGCTGTCCAGGTGACCTTCCCTGTTTCACAGTTATCATAGGAGCTTCCTGGGCCAATTTCCAGCCTTGGCTGAAGTTCTCTGAAAGGTTGCACAGTTTTCAAATTCAGGCTAAGAATCCTTTCTCTCTGCAGATTCTCCACTGGGAATGAGCACTGTGTTGTCGTCTTCCCCTCAAAACTGCCTGTGCCGAGTTGTGGGATGGGGGAGGAGGGTCCCACCAGGTCTCCAGGATGCTGTGCTTGTCATCTCTGTACCAGGGCAAGCCTGAAAAGGGCTTTTCTCAGGGAAAAGGAACCATGGAATATCCTTTATCCGTGATGAAGGCTTGACGTCGACATCACCTCTGAGACTTCCAGAATTCCTGACCTACCACCACACTGAGATCTCCCTGTGCCTGAGCTGGGGCAGGAGGATGTTTACCCAACAGCATCCTTGGAAGGGACCCTTTAGGTGGGAGCTGACACCCATTCCTGCATCCCACCAGCCCACCCTGAGACGAGCTGTGTCCCAGGCAACACAAATCTGTGGCTCCAGCTGGCCAAGAGCCTTGGCTGGTCGCCCCGTGGTTCTGCTGGAGGCTTGGGATGTCACTGCAGTCATCACAGGGTGGTTTCTGCACGGAAACCTCCCGAGGTCCTCCTTCCCTGACGACCAGAGTGCACTAGAGCTGAAATTCTGCCTGCAGGTCCATGGTGCTGTGTCCATGGACAAGCTGTCTTGGTCTGGAGTCTCAGCTCCCACCCTTGCACCACACAGAGCGAACGACTGCTTGGGGTGTGCTGGTTGTGCTTGCACGGAGGAGGACACCTCTTCCATCCCCAGCTCCTTCAGCCCAGGCAGAGAGCCCCACCCTCCAGCATCCCATGGTTGCAGGCAGCAAGGACCATTCAGCCTGGCTGAGCCACAGTATCCCTCTTTTTAATCACCATCAACGCCTGATTACTCCTGACGAGCGCGCAGGTGCTGCCCGAGTCGTGCTGCTCTCCCAGCCAGCGCCTGCTCGCGGCAAAGCCCACGCCAAGCCACGGCGGCTCCGTGGCTTAATCGGGGCCTGGCTGCTGTGCCAAGGCTGGTTTCAGCACTGCGTCAAGATGTTTTAAGGCCACAGCAGTCAGGATTTGTGAGAAATAGGTCGGCCTGTGACAGCAGAAGGAGGCTACTCAGTGCAAGATGCGGTGTTACCGGGCGGGGAGGCAGCAGCTGGCGTGGCGTGAGCCTTCAGCCCTTGGGTGACGGTGGGGGGATGACAGCAGGGACTTGACAGAGGTGACAGGTACCACCAGTCCGAGCTGAGGGGTTGCAGCCTGCCTCGCCCTTGGCCAGGCTTTGGCACTGACAGCCCTGGAGAAGCACCGGTCTGGGGTGCTGTGTCTCCCCACACCAAAATGCTGCAGGTGGATGTAGTGACTGTGGAGGTGTTCAGATGGTAACACAGGTAGTGGGAACACAGGACCAGGCTGCCCTGTCCTTGTCCCTTCAGCCAGTCCTGCAGCTCCCCTTGCACCTCTGCTCCAGGGCTGGAGGACGAGATACCCACGGGGCCTGAAGGATACCCTGCTCTCTCCTGCCTTGCCTCTGAGACCCTTGGGCTGGATTCTCCTGCAGCTGGGCTGGCTGGACACAGTGCCTCAAGTCTGTCCCATCACAAAGCCCCTCTCTGTGAGCCCAAGCAAGCCTAGGGCAGGCCTGCCAGGGATGGAGGAGCTGCTGGGTGAGTGTGTTTGTAGGCAAGCCCAAGAGCCAACAAGTGCTTAGAGCAGGTTATACTAAACCCAGGAAGGGTACAGAAAGAGGGCAAGCATGTATGAAACCTCCCAAATAATAAAGTTCTTTTTTCTTGTTGGTCCATCAGGTCCCACCTGCTTTCTGGCTTTGCCTGTTCTCTTCGTCCTGGTTGAAGAGGAACGGTGACCAGGACATTCCACAAGGCCATCTCCTGCCATGAGGGTTCCCTGTGGACAAGAAGATGACAGTGGAACAATCTTTCCCTCTCATCCCTGCACTTCACAGAAGAAGAAGAAGAACCCTGGGCACCCCTGGATTTCTGCATCTCCTCATGTGCTCTTACCACTGAGGTGTCTATGGGGGGCTTCAATGTGGGCAGGTGTGTGATGCCTGTGCCCACCTGCCTTCTGTCCTTGCAGGCTGGGACCACGGCAGTGAAAGTCAGCCAAGCCCACCCCTGGGCCCTGAGGGCTGACGCCTCCATCAGCACATCCCGCTTGACCTTTACAGTCATTAATTTCTGCATTTTACCTCTCGTGCTGGCCCTGTGCTTTTTAAAGCTCCATCTGCTGTGTGCAGTGATACCTCCAGCAGTGGTACGGCCATGACCCCCTCCCCACCTCCAGCAGAATTAGTTTTCCAGCTCTGGGAGTGGACCAGGAGGAGACTGATGCTTGTAAAGGCCTCAACACCTCTTTCTGGCAGAGCCGGACAGTGCAGGACCCTGGCAGTGAGCAGGAGTGCTCAGCACAGCTCAGCACCTCTACGCTCAGCCCTGTTGCCCTCCGGATCCCACTCGTGTGCTGGTGGCATCGCTGCCACTGGCATCCTTCTGCCTTGCCATCACGGACAGACATCACCAACCACCAGGTTGGGCACCAGCTGGTGGGAAATGCTCCCCCGGCAAGACTCTGACTCCCTGAGCAAGAGATGCCCTTCTCCTTACTTGCTCCTGGTTTTTCCTGGTGCTTTTAACTGGAGCAGGCGAGGTGAAACCAGCCTGGGGCAGATGTGGCTGGCGCGCTCCCCGCTCCCTGCAGCGAGGGACAGGGTGCAGGCGGTGGCCTCGCACGGAGCCCCAGCTCCTGAAGCTCTGCCGGGCCGGGAGGGCTCCCACCGGCAGCACGGTTCGCTGCCTTGCCGTGAGTCCTGACATTTCTCCACCGAGACAGCCGCAGGGGGAGGTTTAAATTGGCTTTGCTGCAAGTACGTGCGTGTGGTGGGGGCTCCCCGCCCCCGGCTCCAGCCCGTGGAGAGCCTGGGCTGGCTGGTGCCCCTGTCACCTCTCCTGGAGCAGGGGTTGGCTGTGGTCCCTTCCAGCAGAAGCAGGAGCGGCCGAGGAGGCAGTGGGGCTCATGGAGGGTTGAGGGGCACCGAGCTGGGGGAAGGAGGCAGGACAGGGCAAGACATGAGGGGATGGGGAGTGCACAGGCAGAGGGAGAACACTTGTCCTTCGGGCAGAAGAATGAGACAAAAAGGCAGGAGATGAAGGTGGGAAAGGACAAAGCAGGGATGGGAGTCCTTGGAGAAAACACAATCTGTTGGGTGGGGGAAATGACTGAGGTCTTGGTGCCCCCACATCCTACCAGTCCCACCATGAAATGGGCAATTAGGCACCCACATTGAAGCCCCAGGTGGCAAGACAGGCAGCATGACAGCGCTGGGCCCTCCAGGTGAGCAGTGCCCAGGGCTGTGGGATGCCCATGGGCATCCCAGTGTTGGGTGCTGAGCTGCTCCCACCCTAGCGAGGCTCTGCACCCCGAGCCACCTCTCTGGCACAGCACGGCACAGAGCTGCCACCTCCATGCTCCCACCTCCATTTTCTTACATCTGCAGACAAAGTGACCATTTATCCGCTTGGATTTCAAGCTGTGTGCACAGCCCGGCGCTCACCCCTTCGGCTGGACACGGGCAGGAAGAGGAATGCGACCGGGCAGGTTTGTGCAAACACAGGCACTGCGTGGTCCCCCTCGGTCTTTAGTCTGGTAAGCAAAATCAGCATCTAATCCAGATCAAACAGGACTTTAGCTCCTGTCAAAGGACTGATCCCCTATTCTGCCCAGGCTGTGGTATTTAAAGGGACATGGCCAGGTTAAGTACAGCTGGAAACAAAGGGTTTGTGAAAAATCATCATAACAAAAATAACAACAACAAAAGCTGGGAAAGACTAGTGGGAAGAGAGACTATAATGAAATATAACTGCCAAAGCAAACTGTGGTTAATGGAGACATCTCCCTGGAGCATTTGAAACCTCAGGTAGTGGAGGAGGAAAGGAATAAGTGAAACCACTCAGAAACCAGCAGCAAAACAAACGAGGCTGTTACTGGATCAAAGCAAGATCTCTCCTCTCCTCTCCTCTCCTCTCGTCTCCCTTTCCCTCTCCCAGAATACCCCCGTGAACTGGATGCAATAATGGATAATTTGTTTATTTGCCTTGCAGCCTGCTATGGAGTGCTCTCAGGCTGCTCTGGGGGCCTGGGGAGTCGTGCTGGGGGTGACATCCCCCTGGAGCACCAGGACTCTTCTGCAGACTGGCACAGCCCTGCGCCGCAGCCCCAGATAGGATTTAGCCACCCGACTTCTCCTGACCTTAATAACTGGCGCTGACTTAACTGGGAGTCTGGTGGCTAAATCCCGCGTGAGTCTGGAAGTGTAGGAGTCAGTGTCACAAGTAATTTATTCCACGCATCTCTCAGCCTCCTAAACTTGGGGAAGCCAGTTCTTAACACAGATCCCAGTGCTGCCACAGCCCTGGTTGAGCACCTTGGCAGCAGCATCTCTTTACATCCAGTTTTCTCCTCTTCCCCTTTCCCTCACAATGGCTGGTTTGCCCAGGCTGGAGAGCAAAACCCTGCTCAGGCCCCTCTCCCAACCCATGAATAGGCACCATCTAGACCCAGGCAAAGCCTCTGCTGCCCACAGCACCACGGAGCATCCTTCTACCCATGGACAAGTGCCAGGCCAGGCACCTCTGAAATGGGGCAAAATGTGACTGGAATAGGTACAACTATTACAAGAAAGGTCTGGCTCTCATGTGGGTGTTGCACATGGATGCTGTATCCCGGGGACATCAGTCTTACTCCATGGAAGCTGACAGTCCAGTGCAGCTCTTCTGCCTCATCCTGAAACGCTGCTGGTGGTGTGTTGAGGTTGGAAAGTCAGAAGAAACTTTTCAGCTGGGCTCTGTGGTGCTGGAGCTGGGTGAGTGCAGGGTGGTGATGTCCATGGCAAGAGAACCTAGGGTATGGAGGGCCAGGTGGTCCTGCTCCACTGGGTACAGCACACAGAAGCCTTTCCTGGGGTTTGTGACCCTTTTCAGAGCCAAAGTGCTGGAAGCAGGTCGGGACCTCCCCAGACACAGCCCCCAGGCAGGGGTGTCTAGTCCAGGCACCTCCTCACTGCCTGGAGATGCAGTCACCCTGTCCTCAGAGCCGTTGGATTTCTCACGTCCACATCCCTGACTCCGCTCTCCAACGTGACCAAACCCAGGGGCCTGGATCTCTCCCAGGCATGACCACATGTGGGCTACTCCCTCTCCTTCAGCATCTGCTCAGATGGACACTGCCAGCAACCTCTGCCATGCCATGGGGATGCCAAGGGCTGCGGGCTGTGGCACAGGCAGGCAGGAAAGCTCTGTGGGCAAGCAAAGGGGTGCAGGCAGCAACCAGCAGGAGCTTCTCAGAGGGCTGGTGGTGGAGAGCTGGGGCTGCAGGGAGGATTTGTCAGCCAGGCTGGCCTTGTCCCTGCTGCCTGCAGTGCAGGATGGACGTCTGTGGCTGGAGAGTTCAAACTGAGTTACAGCCACTGCCACAGTCTGAACATCATATTCATATTCTAGTCACATTTTTGGGGCATCTTTTCCCTTCTTGGCGGTGGCAGAGCTCCAGGTGGGCAGGAAAAAGAGGAAAATGGACCTAAGTTGTTATGGGTGTCTCTGAGGAGTTTGCCAGTTGTCCTGAGTCACGTCTGAGCCGAGCTGACACCCAGCACAACCTGGCCCAGTGCATTTGCTGCCTGGGAGCCTTTTTGTTCCTCCCACGATCAGGTCACAGCCTGTCTCCTCTCGGCAAGGCAGGTGCTGTGGGTGCAGGCAGGGGTGGACGTGCCTTTGGTGCCAGCACAGATGGGTGCCAGCCCAGCAGCAGCCGCAGGAAGCTGGAGACGTGTCCTGGGGCTTGCCCTCTGCAGCCCTCACAAAGGACAGGCACAGCAAGCCCTGCCTGCATCCAGGTGCTCCTGGGCTGGGCACATGGGACAGTTAGGGAATATAGCTCAGGAACCATGGCTGTGTTGGGACATTGGCACTCCTGAGTTTGTCAGCCTTGTCCTGTTCTTCCTTCAGGGCCCTGTGGATTCATTTGGTCTCAGTGAGCCATTGCTTGCCTTCACTCGGCTTCCTTCACCCCCTGACTCTTGAGCTCTGCTGGGATATTAATCACTTCTGATGGGGGAAGGTCCTGGAGGAAGCTGTTCTCTCTGCAATGTCCATGTATGACGGGCCATCATCACCTCCATTTGCCCCCAGGTGGGATCCAGGAGGACACTTCGGTGGTGAGGTGTGAAGCAGGAGAGTTCTCAGTAGAGTTTGAACTGTCTTGCAGGTGCAGCTTTCAAACCTGGCCAAGGGGATTAGGGCAAAAAGAGCAAGAAAGAAGAGAAAACACATCCCACCTCAACCTAGCAAAGTCCTTGAGCCACATCATCAGGGTTGGGAGCATTTCATCCCTACAGACCCTTCCTGTGCCCCTTCCTTGGGCATCAACTGCCGGGCTGACTCTTTCCTCCTCGGAAGAGCCCAGTTTTCCAGAGGTTGAGCATATTCTGTGGCATTGCCAGTCTGCAAACTACTCTGCAAATAACTGTTTACAGAAGCTGATAATTCACCCGAATGTGTGTTCATCCCCTTGGGAAATGGAGCAGGGTCCACCACAGCCACCTCATTCTTGATTCCAGGCAAGGCAATGGGAAAGCTTCGTGGTCCTGCTTGGTGGGAAAAACTACCTTCTCAGAAATGAGCTTTTGCTTAAATTTTGGAGAGAAAAATGTAGTCTGACTCAATCACAAAGCATGGAAAATTTCAAGCAGGCAGTTGATCTGTGGCAAAAAGTATCATTGGGCTGGGAGAATGAGTGGGGTTGTATTGTTTGGGCTGTTAAATCAAAAACCCAGGGGAAAGAAATCACTTTGGGCCAACCCAAAATGAACTGTTCTAGATATTCTTTCTGAAACAAAAAAAGTGTTGCTTCAACAGCAAGAGGCCCTTGGTTTTACCCACTACTGATATAAATGACTTTTCTAGATGGCAAGTGAAGAGTTGCAAAGTTCCTCTAATACCACAGAAGTCAAAAATAAACACTTTGCTTATCCTAAGATAAGAGATGTTCCTTATCCTTTCAGATGGAGCCCAAATTTGCAAATCAGAGAGTCGTGGAATCACAGAGTATCCTGAGTTGGAAGGGACCCACAAGGATCATCAAGACCCACTCCTAGTTCCTGCCCAGGAACCCCCAGCAATCCCAGCATGTGCCTGAGAGTGTTGTCCAAGCACATATTGAGATCTGCCAACCCATGCGCTTTGACCACCTCCCTGGGGAGCCTGCTCAGTGCCCAACCACCCTCTGGAGAAGGAACCTTCTCCTAATATCCAACCCAAACCTCCCCTGATACAGCCTCATGCTGTTCCCTTGGCTCCTGCTGCTGGTCACCAGAGAGAAATAATTAGTCTCTCTGAAAATAGAGATTTCAGTGGATAAATTACCAGTGTGAACAATTTCAGCCTGGCTGGGAAGTTGTGTATGGATCTTTGATGGAATCTGCCCTTGGTACATCATCACCCAGAGGCTGCTGAGTGCTGAGCAACCTTTATTGTGTGTGCTGCTACCACCCTGCTGGGCTCTGCTGGGTAGGATGGTGGGCAGTGTGGCCACAGTCCTCTGCCCAGGACAGGGGCCTGGCTTGCTTGTGCCAGGTCATTCTCCCTGCTGGCTCGGCCCATGGATCCAGCTCTGGAGCTGGGAAGTGGAGGCAGCGTGGGTGAGATGTGCAGCACCAGCCGTGGCTCTCACTGAGGATGGGAAGGACACAGGACCCTCACTGGGAAAACGTCAGGGTATGCAGGGCATGATTCCCCTGCTTGTCCCACCTGGAAGTGGCCTCTCCACGGCGACACAGGTCCCAGTAGAGACACCCCATGCCTTTGCATGCCCAATGGTCCTGCTCCTTGCTGAGGCAACCCACCAGGAGGCAGGACCCCGAGCAGAGGCAGGACCCCGAGCAGAGGCAGGACCCTGAGCAAAGGCAGGACCCTGAGCCAGTCATCCCCTCCGGAGGCCACAAACACCCCTTCTCCTTCTGGACCCGGCTTCTCAGCCCAAGTTCTGTGCTTGTTTTGAGGGGACGTGGTTCTGGGCTCCCACGGAGCTCTCACCCAGGCAGGATCTGACCCATCGGGGGGAAAAATCCTGCCCTCCATCTCCTTGTACTCCTGTCCCAGCTTCACAGGTTGCAGGTGGGGTTCGCCCAGGGAGACCCATTAGTCCTTTTCGATGTCTCCTCTTGCCCTTCCTTAGGCGGGACGGGAGCACCAGAGCCCCCCTCGGGGTGTCCTCCGGGCTGGAACAGCCTCTCACCCCATCCCCTGCTCCAGGGAGCTCCCGGAGCTGCCCTGCTTTGTGCTCTGCTTCCCCGGGCGCCTGTTATGCAAGCGCCTTTGGAAGCAAGACAAAATTACAGCGGGGAAGAAATCATCGGGGAAAAAAGAAAAAAAAAAAGACATTATCCTGCGTTGCCAGCGAGACTGGCCGTCGTCGGCAGGTAGGGCCCGGAGGAGCGCTGCGCTCGGGATGATCGCTGATAAGATGCCGGGTGCCGCTCCGATGGCCTCGGAGGGGAGGGCAGCGCTGCGCTGTGGCGCTATGGAAACGGGCAGGGTGCGGAGCCCGAGCCGGGCCACTCGCATCCCCCGCAGGTACGGCGGCTCTTTGTGTGCGCCGCGCCGGGAACCCGCGGGAGCGGCCGCGGAAAAGTTGCTCCATTGGAAAAACAGCAGCTGCCCCCTCCCTTCCCCGGGCCGTCCCTTCCCCTCCCCATCGCCGGGCCCCCCGCTCTGCCTTTGAGTCACCTCGGCGGCGTGACGGCCAAGGTCACGCTTTAAAAGCATTGGACGTGGCCGGGCGCGGAGGTGGGAGAGGCTCTGCGCCAGTCGCATCGCGTTGGAAGGAGTTGCGGCCGGGGCAAACCTCGAGCCGGGGGTGGTTGCGGGGAGGGGG
>VWZG01011745.1:1819-29286 GCA_013396735.1 Grallaria varia | reverse complement strand
AGCCGCCGCAGCGCCGGCGGGAGGGGGAGGCTGTGCGGGAGGCGCTCAGGCGGCGAGGCGCTCCTGCTCGGGAGCCTCCGAGTGACAAACGCGCTCGGGAGCAGGAATTCATTCCTGTAAATATGTTTGCATTATTTATTTTAAGCATTTTTATAAATCATAATAGGAGAGACATCTGCTGTTAAAACTGCAAACTGCATTCATGCCTAGGGCAAGGCGGGAAGAGGCTTTTCCCCGGGAAAGCAGCTCGGCAAACTTCGGGGAGCACCGCAGATTTGGGGTGGGGAGAACAGCGGGGGGAAATGTACGGGGGCGTTTTCCTGGTAGGAATTAAACATGCCCACTCCTTCCCGGGGGCTTTATTTAGGTCTTTCCTGCCGCCTCCACGCCCTCTGGCTTTTGACACCTCTTTATGTGAAGCTTTATCATGAGGATGGCATCTCCCTCTCGCTTTCCTGACGGCCAAAGAAGCTGGGACTAAAGCACCCCATTCCTCTGCGGAGATTCGCCGGCGCATGTGGATATCAGCGGGGCTCATCTCCCTTTGAGGCGCAGCTGAGGGATCCAGAGGAGGGTCTGGCACCTCTCGCTGATGGCACAGCGCACAAAAAGAAATCCCTCTCCCTTGCGCCCGGTGGCATCCGCAGGTCCCCGGAGCAGAGCCCTTCTGGAGACGGCCCTGGCTGGTTCTGGGCGAGGGGAGGAAGCTCCGGGTGCCTCTGACTCACCGCTCCGCAAGATTAATAGCCGGGCGTTGCGGCAGGTTTATCACTGCCACCCGCGGCTGCCGGCGCGCTCTGCCCGCGGGGCCGGGGCCGGGGCCGGGGCCGGGAGGGGCCGCTGGGACCCCTCTGCTCCCGCAGGGCGCCGGGTGCCGCGGCAGAGCCGCCGTGGCCCTGCGAGGGGGAGGCGATGCTGGGTTATCTCCCCTCTGCACGCCCCATCCATCAGCCCCAGGGTCCTGGATCTGCTCCCTGGATGGGTCACGCCGTCCTCTGCCTCAATTCCCTGCGCCTCAGGGCAGGCTGTGTTGGAGTTGGCCTCTCCCTGCGAGGCTCAGCCCCTGTTTTTGAGCTGTTCTACCTTGCAGAGAGGCCCCACCATGGGCAAATCCACTCTTCAGGGCTCATCCAGACTCCCCTTCCGTCCTGATGTCCTCAGCCATCCTGTCCCACAGCACTGACAAGCTCAGCAACTGTGATGAACAAAATCTTTTGCATAATCAATAATTAATGTCTGGGGTTTCCAAGCAGCTAATTAATCTCCTGCTGAATCGTGAAAAAAATATTTAGGATAATTGTAGGTGTTTTCAAGCCAGGTGAGCAGAGGTTCAAGCTCAGCCCAGGCTCTCTTGTCAACCCACATCCATCCCTGGAGAGCTCCTTGCTCCAAGTGATGCTGTTCATTGCCAGGGAGTGGACAATATTGATCATAAATATTTGCCTAATGAGATCATATCTGCTTTCCAGCATATGCAGTGAGTGACCTCAAAAGGCCTGGTGTCCTTTGGGTGAGTTCCCAGCGAGCTTAATTGTCTATCTGAGTCTTGCAGCTCTGGAGGTGACCTGCACTGGGGTGTGTGGTGGGGTCAGGTCAGTCCCAGCCATGCTGGGAATACTGGAGGCAGGGAACAGACCTTTGCTGGGGCACATCAGAGCATCCCACCCCAGTGCTCCCACCCAAAACCTCAGAAACGCAGCGCATAAACAACTCAGGCTCCAGCTTTAGGCAAAGATTTAAGAGGATTTCTCTGGTCACTGGTTTCAAATTCAGGGAATATCACAGGCTTCATCCACACCATCCCCAACGCATTCTGACTTGGGAAACCTCCGCCGGGTTCACTCCGATCTTCAGCAGCAGTTGGGCTTGGATACACCAGCCCCAGGCGAAGGCTTTGACCCAATTTCAAGTAACTTGGAGGGTTGAAAAGTCCTTGAAGCAGCTGTTTCTCTCTGTGCCTTTCGGGGTCCCCATGTGGTTCTCCCCTGCTGTAGCCCCATGAGGTCTGGTAGATCAATCCCAAGGCAGATATGCACCAACAGCTCCTCACTGGTGACCAGGACTGGGCTTTACGGTCTCCAATCAGGTCCCTGACAAACGTGTCTGTGTGCTGGGCGTCGCTCAGGTCTGGGCTTGCTGCAGTCCATTTATGTGTGAGCAGGCTGTGAATTCACTCTCCCCAGTGCTGGCTCCTCAGCTCATCCCAGAATAGCCAAGTCACTGACTCGTGGCTCGTTTTGAACGATTGCCAAGCAGCTGCAGCTGTCCTTGACTTTATCTCTGCTCCAGTGTGGCTTTGCCCAGCTCCACAAGTTCACACTAGGAGACTCCACTCCCCCTTCCCAGAATAGAAGACATCCAGGGTCCAGCGTCAGCAAGTTTGG
The DNA here is from genome assembly GCA_013396735.1 of Grallaria varia. Lineage (NCBI taxonomy): Eukaryota > Metazoa > Chordata > Aves > Passeriformes > Formicariidae > Grallaria > Grallaria varia. The sequence goes on along the minus strand of VWZG01011745.1, from coordinate 26,902 downwards.
CAGCTGTGGGAAGTGTTATCCTTTGAGCAATCAGTAATTAGTCTGGTTGAAAGGCCAGAGTCCTTGTGGCTAATGAGTAGCTTGGGATGAGACCTACAACCTTCTGACCCTCTTGTGCTGGTGGCTTCCAAAGGCTTCCTGCATTGCTCTCGCCTTTATGCTGGCACCCAATGGCCTTCAGTCATGGAAGCTGGTCCTCTCCAGCAGATCCAAAGCTCATGGTCAGCTCTTGCCTGGTCAGCTCTGGTTATCTCCTGTCCCTCCTCACACTGCCTGCTCTACACAGTGCTCTAAACCACGTTTCCATCACACCTTCTACGTCCCCACTCACTTATGGTTTCCAACCTACCTGTCCACAGCTGCCATGCCTAGAACTGCTGTCTCTGTGACCAGGGCTGGCCTCGGTCAATGCTGGATGAGGAGACATTGTAGTGACATTGTTGCAGACAGTGGGAAGATGGTTGATGATGGTGATACCCAGATCTGATTCTGATGGATGGAACTAACTCCTGTGTCTCCAGCCCCTCTTAATCCTGTCTTCAACCTGGAAAAAAATATAGCTCACCTTCTGGAGAGCTCCCCATGACTATGTGCGCACTGATTTTTGGGATTGGCTCATGCTGAGGGACTGTGAAATCAGCACAGAGCAGATGATTCAGCCAGGGGAAGAGGTTGATCAGGCAGCACTTGCTTTTCTTGGCTAAGGTCATGGATCACCAGAACTGTGCAGGTGTTTTGTGCATTCAGACACTGGTTCCTCAGGAGCAGCATGGAAAATGAAGGCATGGTGGGATTAAGGGATTTACCTGAGACCTCTCAAGCCTCTTTTTTTCCTTGTTTTACCTACTAAGTATCTCTGCTTCCCTAGAGAAAGTTGAACTCTTGTGGACAGTGGCTTTTTTCCTTCAGAAGTGTTCCAGACTGGGACTATGCAGAGCTCTGTGCTATCCAGTGTCAGCAGAGGCATGGACTTGGTAGGAGGAGACCTCTTGGACTGAGGTAAGTCAGCTGATTTATCATTCCTGATTCTTAGAGCAGTCCAGCATATGATGGGATGGGATCTTCTCATCTGCCTTCACTTTTATGGTGATTGGAGTCAAGAGGGTCACAAGGCTTTGAGGTAGTTATCTTTTTTTTAATCCTTCTTTTTTATTCTTTTTTTTTTTCCCCCCTTCTTTCTGAAGGTAGTTCTTCACCTTTTCAGGATGGTGAAAACAGCAGCAGTGGGAGATTTATCCCTGAGAAGGGAAGGATTCAGGGGGATCTAATAGCAGCTGCAAGGAGGCTATTGAGAAGACAGCCAGACTCTTCAGAGCCGTGTATGGTGAGAGACAATGGGTATTAGGTAAGTTAAGAGAAGTTCAGACTCATGATAAAGACACAATTTTTTCCATGAACGCAGCCAAGCATCAGCAGCTTGCCCGGAGAAGCTGTGCAATCTCCATCTTCTGAGGCTTTCAAGCCCCCCCTGGACAATGAGATCTTACAGGTGACCTTGCCTTGAGCACAAGGTTGGACCAGAGCCTGATGGGGTCCCCTCTGACTTGAAGTATTCTGCCACACTGTGGTGAGGTCAACACTGCTGGGCTCATAGGAAGGACAACACTTCAGGACTGCTTCACCTTCTTCCACAATGAAGTCCAACAAGCAACTATTTGGGTTCCTGAAGGCTGGAAGTAGGTGGCTGGGCCATGGCTAAGATCATGGATCACCAGAACTGTCTTCATAGAATGATATAATAAAATCAAAGAATGATTTGTGTTGGAAGGGATCTTAAAGACCATCTCGTTCCATCTTGAAGACCACCTTTCACTAGCCCAGGTTGCTCCAAGCCCCGTCCAACCTGGCCTTGGATATTTCCAGGGATGAGGCAGCCACAGCTTTTCTGGGCAACCTGTGCCAGGGCCTGCCCACCCTCACTTCCTCTGTTGTGATTTTTGGAGCTGCTTTTTCGTCAGGCTTTTCCGCAGCAATGTCAGTGCAATCACAGGTGCAGTGAACACACAGCAGCATGAGGAGGAGGTCAAGGAGACCGAGGCTTGACCAACAGCTGCTGCAGGAGCTGGTACACCAGGACACTGTTCTGAAGAGCAATGGGTCCTACAAGGATTATGTGTTCTTTGGGATTCCTTGCTAGGTCCCTGAAATCTGGTCTGAGATATCAGGGGTTAAATTAAGTCACAGTCCTTATAGAAACAGCAGGGCCTGGAGACACAGGGCACTTAACTCCTCTGGGAAGGAGAGTCATCGGGACTCTTCCACCTGTGCACAAATGTCATAGAATCATGGAATCTTAGAATGACCTGGGTTGGAAGGGACCTTAAACATCATCTCGTTCCAACCCTCCGCCATGGGCAGGGACACCTTCCATTAGACCAGGTTGCTCTGAGCTCCCCCTCTTCTGCATTAGGACATTGGATTTGACAGAGCCCATACCCCGTCCATGGCATCTCCTGGGCATGTGTCCCATCCCAGGATGGTCCCAGGTATCAGAGTGAAGCAGAAGGAGAATCACAAGGTCTGGCAGCCTCCCTGCTGTGCCTGAGCCAAAAGGACCCAGAGGGATGCAGAGATGCACTCAGTGCCATCCCCTGCTGTGCTGCAGGCTGGTCTGGAGCACTTGGGGGGGGGCCCCAGGGGACGACAGGGAGGCTGCAGGGGTTGAGTCAGTGCCTCTGAGCTGAGGCTCTCTGGTAAAAAGCCTGCAGACCACAGTGGCTGGAAAGGCTGGGGGTGTGATGCGCAGCACAGCCGCGGTTCCTCCCCCCGTGTCTGCTGTGACCTCTTTGCTAGGCAGCTTTTGGCGCTGAGTTTCACATCCTCTCCGGATCTGCTGGCTGTGGCAAAACAAAATTGGCTCTGCACAAGCTCCCAGGCTGCACATGCACTTCACTGCTGAGGAGATGCAGAGGGCTAAAATTCCAGCGTGCTGGTTTTTCACGGAGCAGATACCTGCCTGCAAGGCAAACCTCACCTGGGGGATGCTCAGGGTTCCTTCAGCTTGCTCAGCTACCCGATTCCAGCTCGGCTTCACCCGTGCAGCTCAGCTCCCCTTCGGGATGTGTGCTGCTTTGAGTGGGGAGTGCTAGTTCTTTAGCAGCTCGACGTCCAGAAAAACCTGCAGTCACGCAACTATATATAGCCCGCGAGAGGCCGTGAATACGGTGACGCAGTCTGGAAGTGCTTCCTGGCTGTTCTCCAGCAGCTGGGAGCAGGGCACACGGCTTTGGCTTTTTAGGGGCAGTGATGTGCAGGGGAGGTGGGGGCCAGGGGCTTGGCAGCGTGGTGGGCTCAAGGAGGGGAATTCATCCTCTTGTGGCCCCAAGCGCAGACTTGTGGGGTGAGCCAGCAGGTGTGGTGCTGCTTGTGGTGTTGGGGCTTGGAAAGGGTTTCACTGATGCAGAGACCTGATCCAGGATTCACTCAGCTGAACCTTCCTGGTAGATGGGTCTTGGAGAAGTCCTGATATGGAGACTTGTGACATTTCACACTCTGTGGCTGGGGACCCCCCTTAGCCCCAAAACAGGGGTGAAGGGTCTCAGAGATGGCATTCCTGGGAGGTTACAGGAATGGCTTTGGTCTCACCCCCTGGTTTCCTCCAGTCTGAGGACTGTAGGGCCTCCTGGGCTGCGGGGCCTCAACGGAAGGGATGCACAAACCATCACCACCACTCATGGCTCCATCAGGATCAAACCAGCAGGAGCAGAGCACAGCAAGGAGCCAGATAACCTCAGCCTCTCTGTCCCCCTATCCTACATTTTGCTCCGAGGGCAGGGAACAAAGTGATGGACACCTTGGACGGGACACCATGCTCAGCCAGGGTGTCCCTCCTGCACAGGGAGCCAAAGCTGGCTCAGGCTGGTTGCTGGGATGGAATCACTGGGGACTGACACCTTGATGGGTGCCACATGGGTGACACACTCACCTGGAAATGCAGGGTGGTCAGGCTTGCCCACCTCTGCCTCGCTGGCAGCCACTGGGAGCACCCCCAGGCAGGACCATGGCACTGTGTGCCCTTCCTCTTATCCCTGTGAGAGCTCTCCAAAAGGAAACAGGGCACAGGAAGAGACATCTGTAACCTGGCCTCCAAACTGGTCCTTGTCACCTCCCTGTTGAGGGGTGATCTGTACCAGCAGCTCTATCATCACCTTCCTTCCTCACTCAGTCCAATGCTGCTGCCCCCTGAGCCCAGGGAGCCCCCAGGGCTGGGCATGGCATGTGGGACAGGTGGTCTACTGGCTGGTGGGAGCTGCAGGGCTTTAGGGACACGCTGTGGCCCTGCTCATGACCCAGAGCCATTCTTGATGCCTGGCTGTCTCGTGGGGACCTCAGGAGCCCTTTCCAAGCCAAATCCTAAGTTGACTTGGCAGGATTCCACCTGCCCAAATTCTGGCTGCTCCTTCAAGCCTTTTGGGCTGTACCTGGAGCTGCTCACCATGGTCAGGCCCTCAGTGTGCACCCCAAAGAGAGAAAACTGTCCTGGGCCTTGCTTTTTGGGGTTGTCCACACAATGAACCACCCAGGACAGTGGGCCAGGTTTCCTGCTTCCCTCCCCCACCTTGTTTGGGATCTTTGGGCACAAAATCATTCAGAGTTGTAGTGGAGCAGATCAGAAGCTGATCCTTGTTCCCATCAGTAGGTTCCAGTGTTAACAATCAAGTTTTTTCTTGGCAAAGACTGTCCAAGGGAAAGCAACCTGCAGACAAGGATCAGCTTCTGATCTGCTCCACTACAACTCTGAATGATTTTGTGCCCAAAGATCCCAAACAAGGTGGGGGAGGGAAGCAGGAAACCTGGCCCACTGTCCTGGGTGGTTCATTGTGTGGACAACCCCAAAATGCAAGGCCCAGGTCTGGGTTTAACACACCCTGCAGAGCTTGCTACATCCCATTCCCTGACTGCAGGAGCAGTCCCTGTCCTCCTCACTGCCGTTGGGATGTCTGTGGTCAACGTTATGGGAAAAAGCATGGGAGAGGCGGGTGACCTGCATCTGGCTCTGGTGACAGAACTACACACCCTGCCCTGCACTCTGTCCTCTGTTCCAGCAACTCTGGATTCACCCCTTCCCTGCCCATACCGAGATGCAGAGCCAGCCTCCTGTACATGGAAATATTAATCCATAGGTTTTACAGAGCTGAAGGAGCAGAGAGTGTCACAGCGTGAGCACTCGGAAGCAGACGGCACTGCTGCACGGCAATCTATGCCCAAATGCTCCATATCATATCGTATAGCATATGTCTAGAGACAGGCCAACAAATTTAAACCTGAAAATGTGTATAATTGCCAGGCAGGACTTTGAGGCTGGAAGAGCTTCAAAGAAAATGGAATTTGCTTGCCTTGACAGCAGCATGGTGGTTCTCCGGGCATTAAGTTTAGTGGGGCAGACCCTCCCCTTGCATGTTACTTGAATTGCCTGAAGGTCAAACCTGGCTCTGTCACTTGCACCACTTCAGTATTTATTGATTTGCCTCAAACTCAGAGCTTGCTGGGTTTAGCACGATACACAATATCACAGAACCATGGAATGTCCTAAGCTGGAAGGGACCCACAAGGACTATCGAGTTCAGCTCCTGGCCCTGCGCTGGACAGCCCCAAGAATCACACCATGATTCTCATATATTTCCATCTGCTTTTCCATATAGCTCTTTTTGTCTCTTCCTGCTCTCTCTGCAGCTTAGTTTTCCCAGTCATTGCCCAGAAACTGCCCTGCGACAGTGGAAAACGCTGTTGCCATCACATCTTACTGTGGTCCATGGCACGTGGCCTGGAGCATAAAGGGAGTCTCCCTGGCCATGGATACTGGTTCCCTGGAGAGCCAGTGCTCTGCCCACCCTGGTTCCCAGCGTGGGTCCTCAGGCAGCAATGCCACCACCCTCTGCTGCCACACACCTTTGTCCTCAGGGCAGCCAAGCCTGGGAGCAGCTTGGGGGTGGCATTTCGGTGGCCTGAATGGCTTGTGGTGGCCTCAGAAGTGACCTGCATTGTGGTGTGACCTGCCCTGGGGGGTACTGGGCTGGTAGTGCAGTTGGTGTCACAGGGCTCCTGCGGCTCCCAGGGTTGCATCACAGGCAGAGCAGTGCCTGGGTGTGCTCCAGGCTGGGTCGTGTCTGTCTGCAGGAAGGTCACTGGCAGTGGGAGTGGTGAACCTCATCCCAGCTTCCCTCTGCACCTCCTGTCCCTCTGCTCGGCGGGATCTCCTCCCACGTGCCACCCTAAGCCCCCCTGGTGGTACCACCAGCCGCATCCCCGCAGCATCCCCTCCCTGCTCTCCCATCCCTTGCTGCCAGTACAGCGAGGAGCCTTTCAGGGTTGTCCCTTGTCCTCCTTCTCTTTCGGGAGCCAGGTGAAACCCAGTAGTTTTTAGGATCTGTGTTGGCAGAGAAGAGCGAGCAGATGGTGCCCCAAAATCCCCACGCCCCAGAGAGTGAGCTAGTGATCATTTCTGAAGCTCTTGAGATCTATTTTTTCCCCCAGACCCTGCTGAGCCTGGCGAGGACTATAATTGCAGCTTGGACTGGCTGGAGAGGGCAATACCCGGATGGGCTCCTCGCCTTTCAGGCTGTAATTGGGCCCTGGCGATACAAAGCACAAAGCTCTTTCCTTCCTGTTTGCCGGGCTCCCTCCGTGAAACCTTCCCCTGCCTGCGCTGGAAAATATGTAAATACCAGGGCACGGGAGAATTGCTCCCTCGTGCCTGCGCCACGTCTGAAATACCCATTAAAAATATATGTTCCAAAAAGAGCACCTCTGCACTGAGCACAAACTCTCCTGGCAGTGGGGGGCTGTTTGAAGGGAGCAGGAGGAAGCGGATCAAAGGGAGAAGGGACGGCGTGGCTGTCCCAGCTAAATTAGCAGCAGGGATGGGGGTTTTGGAGGCTCTGCAGGATCAATAGGACTATCTGGAAATGCCTGGCAGTCACGCAGGAGGTTGGAATTCAGCAGCGGGGTCTGCAGCGCTGTGCTGCGGCTCGGCTGGCTGTGCCAAGCCTGGGGAGGGATGCATGGAGCCAGGGAAGGGGGATGAGAGGAGGGAGGAAAGGGGCTGCTGGGGCACAGGCTCACGAGGAAAATAAGCAGGTCTAATGAAGAGCCTTGAGGACATTCATCTCCCCCAGAGCCAGTGGGATGGGGCTCTGGTGGCGTCACCTCCCTGCCCGTGTCTGCGAGGTCCTGTCCCAGTTCAGGTTATGATGTGACTGGTGGGGAGAGCGGGGAGACCACATGCATCCTCCTGGCCCCTTCTCTGCCTCACTGCCTTGGGGCCTGGGGAGATAATTACACATAAATTCGTTGCAAAATCTCCCCTTCAGCAAGGCAGGAGACTATAAATTGTCTCTAAGACCCCATGTGATGTAGAAGCATTTTCCGGGAAACCTGACAGGGCTTGGAGGGTCTGGGAGATGAGGGCTGGTGATGCCTCTAGTCCTGGTCTCCTCCAGAAACACCCCTGGGGATGTGCCTGGGGCTGGGGGAGCCACTGGGCAGTCTCCGCTCTCTAGGCTGGGCACTGGGATCTCTCACAGCTCCAGCTGGTGAGAAAGGGCAACCCACAGAGACATTTTCTTCTTCTTCAAAGGAATTCAGTGTCTGGCTGGAGCGTTCAAAGGAGATTTAAAAAGAGAAGATAAAAAAGAAAGTTAAAAGCTGCCCAGTGAGGGGCGGAAACGGGAACGTGGGGAGAGATCAGGGGCAGTGCCGGCAGCAAAGCAATGGCAGGACACTGAGAGAAGATGAAGAGAGCCTTCATCCCACAGCTGCCCAGCCAGGGCACCGATTCCCATCCGCCAGCATCTGCGTCTGTCGTGGCCATCTGCAAGCAGGGACTCGGAATTTCCCGAGCCCTGGAGAGCCCTGACTCTGCGGGAGGAGTGGGGCTGGAAGGCAGAGGTGGTGGGGACTGTGGTGGGAGAGGGGAGCCATGCTCCAGAGAGGGGGACCAGGAAGGGTGGGATGTGGTGGGGATGCAGAGCAAGACACCGGGAGGGAAAATGTTAATCAACTGCAGTGCGTCCCTGAAAGGAGCCAAATGTAAATGAGATAATTAAGCTATTATTTAAAGCCTGGAGACGGTGGGGACAGGCCCAGGGTGGCCGGACTGCATTTTAATCAGCTGCCTGGCTGGGGCTGGTGAGCCTGTGCTGGTGGTGGCCCTGCCTCTGCATCCCTGCCCTGGCTGCCAGGCCTTTGGGGTACTGAGCAGCCCCCCTGTGAGCCTCTGCCACCCTGTGCCCCCTCTGCCCAGCCACTGCCACCCCATGTCCCAAGGTATCCAGCCAGTCCAGGGGGCAAGGGATCAAGGTGTGGGGGTATCTACATCCGTGTTACCACATTTCTGTGGGGGTTTTTTAAGGCTGCAGGAGCCCCTCTGTTGCCTCAGTTTACCCGCTCTCACTGCTTCAGTTGCTAAAAAGCAGTAAATGAGAATAAGCAGTGGTGGTGAGGATAAATCCATGCCAGGAACATAAATGCTCCAGCAGCGTTGAGTGGACTGACCTCAAAAGGCAATGACTGAGCTTTGGGAGCCTTTTTTTTCCCCCCCCATCCAGTGCAGAGTTGCCGTGTGACCTGAAGAGATTTAAATAATTGCCCCGTGGCTCATTTTGCCCTCCTCTGGAAGCATCACTGAGGTTTGGAGGAGCTCTCAGCACCGTGGGAAGCTCCAAGGTCACTCGTGAACTGCTGTGAGCCAGCAAATGTGGCAGGACAGGATTTTCTTCCTGCATTTCTTTGTTTTGGTCAGGAATAGAAAAGAAAAAACCACATCCAAAGCCACCCACGACAAGGAGCGTGAAGTCATTTTGTTCCGTGTCATCGGGACCATCCTTCCTGGTGGTGGAAGATTCAGCTCCTGGAATCGGAGACCTCTGAACAGCAGGGAGAAAACGGGTGATTGTTCACTCCTTTTCTCATATATCAACCTGGATCTAGGTGAAATGGGGTTAGTAGAGGCCAGATTCAAAGGAAACCCAAAGGAGATATCTGTTCCATGGAGGATCCTTAAGGAGAGCTCCTCACCACAGGGTGAGCGGGTGCTCCCATTTCACATAGGAGGTGTGAGAGTTGAAACAGAGAAGGAAAAAAGCCCATGGAGAGCTCTTAGGCAGAAAGGCAGCACCTCGCTAGCTCAGAGAAGCCCGCTCCACGAACGTCTGCAGATCAGGGGAGCAAGGAAATGTTACACACGCCAACCACATTTGTAATTGCTTCCCCATGCACCTGGCACCAGCCCTGATGGAAATGGGGGACCAGGTTAGAGGAACGCTTCTTGCCTCTCTGCAACAAAGCCCTTATCTTTGAAGAGGCTTTTTTACTGTATGATTAAATGGTAAATTAAAAGCCTGATCCAGAGTGCCTTTCAAGTGCCTTACTCTTATTTAGGCACCTCATTCCTGCAATTTCCATTCCTTTGCAGAGCTGGGCCCTTAAATCCTGGCGACACTTCAGAAAATGCTATCCAGGATCCCATCTTAGCAGAAGATTATTCCAGTGTCCTTCATGCTAGTCCACGGACCTCGGAGCATCCTGCCAGTGATGCCAGCTGCCCCCTGGCCACGCGTGGGCTGTTCCTGTGCCGTGTCCCTCCTGGGGATGCCAGTGCTGGTGGTGGGCAGGCTGGGGAGGGCATTGGCATTTCCAAAGCATGCTGCCAGGGAGCACCACGCCGACCCACTGGCGTGTGAATCCAACCTCCCACTGCTTTATTTGCCCAAAGCAGCTGTGGTTTTTTTCCCCTTCTGTCCACCCAGGCAGCCAGGCTGCAGCTGCCTCTCCTCTCCCCAGCCTGGGGTGGGACTTCAGGTGCAGTGGGACTATAAATACTTGGCACCACCACCACTGCGGTTGTGCTGCCGCTTTATTTGTACGCTCAGCGTGCGCACGGGCAGGTGTAGCCTTTGCAGATTAGGGAATGGGTTTGTACCCCTGTGGTCCCCCTTTCCCTCCCCTCAGCTCTCAGGTGAGGTGAGTGCCATCAGGTGCACCAGAGGGGTACGGTCATGGAGTGTGTCCAGGGCTCAGATCTCAGTGGCCCAGGGCAAGATCACACAGGTTGAGCTTGGCAGCTATTCTGGAAGTGCTTTATAGCTCCAAAATCATTTGAGGAATGAAGAAAGCAAATTCCCTGTGATTTACACAGCCAATCCCAGAGTGATGAGGAGGAGTTTGGAGTCACGTATGGCGTAGGGGTTGCAGTGCCTCGGTCCGAACTGACCATTGGAAGATGTGAAAAGAGAATACAGGAGATAAAATGTGTGGCTCTGAGGGGGTTATTTGCCATAGGAAACAATTCACATTTCTGTTTCCTGCTCCCTGATATTCACAGGCAAGGCAAAATTAGCCAAACAACCTTTCTCTGAGCTCTGAGATTTACTTGCCCTGTGACTCAACTTCCCCAGCTGTGACCTAGGGAGAACAATCCTTTCTTCCCAGTCAGCCGTGCGGGAAGCTTTGTGCACCTCCTCCTGCAGGCAAAGCTCTGTCCAGAGCATCCAGATGGGAAGAAACTCAGCACCTGCATGTCCCAATTTCAGTGTTTTCCAAATTGCTGCTGAGCATGTTACAGGACCATGCAGTTGCATGTGTTGGAGACAAGAGGAGGTGCTGCCTGGGCAGCTGCTGTGGAGAGCACGAACACAGCCTGGCTGAGGCCAGCAAGGGCCCAGGCAGTGACCTCATGGAATCATTAAGGTTGGAAAAACCCTCTGAGATCATCGAGTCCAATTGTTAACCCAGCACTGGTAAGGCCACTAAACCATGTTCCAAGGTGTCACATTTATGTGTTTCTTGAACACTTCCAAGAATGGTGACTCCACCATTTCCCTGGGCAGTCTATTCCAGAGCCTGACCACCCTTTCCATGGATCCCAGGATAGAATTTGTTCTATACTGTGGAACATGCTGGAGAGCTAAAAGGAAACCTGGCAGTGCCTTTGTCTCTCTACCTCAGAAAGAGCCACTCAGGGTGGGCAACCCTCATTTCTAGAGGTCTCTGTGTAGACATCTTGGGGGGGCAGAGGTGGCTCCTCTCCTTGTTGTGCCCCTGTTGAGCAGAGGAGGGAGGTCACCTGCGCTGAAGTTTGACACCATCCTGAAGAGCTTTTTCACATCATCTCCTCCAGGGTGGGAGTGTGGCTGTGAGGTGGCCAGGATTGAATGGGACTTGGTGACATTGCAAGGCTGGATGTGTGCCTGGAGGAGCAAAGCTTGGTGCCACAGCCTGCAGTGCTGGCACAGCTTAGCAGGCTCCCAGCAAAGCTACTGGCACGAGTGGTCCCTGGTCTGGGCAGTGGGCTGGGGGGCTGGGGGGGACTTTCACAGCCTGTGCAGTGATTCCAGGCAAAGCCTTCTCAGGAACAGACAAAATTAAATAAAAAACCCGACTCAGTGCCCCAAGCACGTGTGAAGTTGTTTTCTCAAGGGTTTGTCCAAACGCCGACGTTCCCATTCTCCCAGCAGGAAGAGGAGAGGAAAAAAAAAAACCCCCAGCACAAAAGCTGTAGGAGCAGTGGCTGGCTGGCGCGGGCGGGAAGGGGGCCAGGCTGGGCGCCGTGCGGTGGCAGTAATTTTCCACACGCAGTGGATTAGGTGAGACTCTCGGTCAGGAGTGAATTCTGGTTTTTTTCCCCTTCTTCCCCACCTCCAGAGACTGGTGTTGGATGGGAGCCCGGGAGAGGCGAGATAAAGGTCTTCTCTATCAGACAGCTGTTGAAAGATCTCAAATAAAGAGGCAGGCATCGTTCAGGAACCGTTCGAGGCAGCAAATGTGAAGGGTAAACTGCAGAACAGGTACTGTTTGTTGCCTCGAGAGGCCTTTGGAGATACATCCTCTCCTGGCTGGGCAGCTCCCCTGACCTCCAGCTGCCTGGGGCTCCCTGAGGCTTGGCGAGCTGCTGTCCTGGTAGGTTGTCACAGCAGCTGCCTTGCCAGCTAGAGCTGGGAGAGCATCATTCTGCGTCCATCAGGAGGCAGAGAAGGGGTAATAATCCACTGGAGTGGGGTGACCTCAGACCCTCCCTCCGTCCCTCCTGCGGTCCTTAAGCAGGGATGGGGTAATTGTCCACCAGGGTGAGGTGTCCTGAGACCCTCCCTCCATTCCTCCCACAGTCTCCAGGGCTGGTCTCCAGGCAGGGATGAGGTAACCATCCACCAGGATGGGAGAACCTCAGACCTTCCTTCCATCCCTCCTGCAGTCCTCAGGGCTGGTGGCTGCCCTTGGTGAGCTGAGCTCATCGCACAGGCTCCCTGGCAGCCAGCCCTGACCCAGTCCTTGCCATCCCCCATGTGTCAGGCTGGACACATCCTGGAGCATGCCAGACTGCCCCCTCCCCAAGCTGTCTGTGCCCCTCCTGCTGTGCCCGGGGAGGCCACGGGTCGGGTGCGGGGCACACATGGCAGTGCTAGCCGTGGCGTTGTTGCCATGCTGTGGTGTGTCACGAACTTAATCAGATCTCATGCTCCAGGGAGCAATTCGCTTCACCATGGGAAAGCGTGAGACGCCTGCGCTGGGCCTCGCACGTGGCTCTCCGCCCGCGGCGCGGTGCCCAGCGGGGCACCGGGGGCAGCGCTGGGGCTGCCGGGCGAGCACGGGGCTCTGCTGCAAGCTGGGAGGCACTGGCTGGGCCATCCTATCCCATCCTATCCCATTCCATCCCATCCCATCCTATTGCCTGTTTTATCCTGTCTCTTTCCATCCTGTCCCCTCTGTTTTATTCCTTTCCATGCCATGCCATCCTATCCCATGTCATTCCATCCCTCCCCTTCTGTTTTATTCTGTCCCATTCCATCCCATCCCACCCCCTATTTTGTCCCATTCTGTTCTGTCCCTTCTTTTATCCTGTCTCATCTCATGCCTTGTCATGCCACGTATTCCATGCCTTTTGTTTTAGCTCTTTCCCTGTCATGTCATCCCATCTCTTCTGTTTTATTCTGTCCCATCCATTAGGCTCTGTTTTATCCCTTCAAATCCCATTCCAGCCAACCCCATCCTCTCTGTTTCACCCTGTCTGATCCTGCCCAGTCCCAATAGTCCTCTCCCATGCCATCCCATTCCATCATTTCCTGGCCATCTCATTCCACTCTGCCTGTCCTGTCCCATCCTATCCTCTCCCCAGCAACTTCTCTGCCACAGGCTGCATCTCCCAGTGACCAATCCTGTGCAATCCTCTGGTCTTGACCAGTCCCTCAAAGTCCCCTGTTTCTTTTCCATCCCAGCCCCATTCCTGCTGGGTGCGTGGAGCTGTGCCAGGGTGGGTTAGGTGGGATCCTGGGAAAAGTTTCTTCCCCCAGAGGGTGGTTGGGCACTGACCAGGCTCCCCAGGGCAGTGGGCACGGCCCCAAGGCTGCCAGAGCTCAAGGAGTGTTTGGACCACACTCTCAGGGACAGGGTGGGATTGCTGGAGTGTCCTGTGCAGGGCCAGGGGATGGACTCAGTGATCCCTGTGGCTCCTTTCCAACTTGGGATATTCCATGATTCTGTGAGCTCACAGTGAGGCACCCTCAGAGCACTCATCTGGCACGAAGCTCCCCCACAAGACCCTTTCTCTACAGCTTGTGTCCAGCTTGTGTCTGTCTCTTCCTTGGGTCATTTTACATGTCCCCACCATCAAGTCATGGACAAATGTCAAGCAGAGGCTGATTTACCCAAATTAGGTGTCCAGGGTCTGACTGTGTACTGGTTGGAGTGGGTTCCCAGCCCTGGAGAAGGCAGGGACCAGGCCCTCACCAGGTACTGGGGTTTCTTTGGGGGTTTTGCAGTTACTGAAGGAAATGATACAGACCTGCCCTTGACTCAGCCATTTTATAGCATCTCCTGAGCTCAGTGAAGCTGGAGCTAAGCCTCGGTCGCTTTGATCATGACAAATAGGAGCTGGGAAGCCAAATTCAGTGCAAAGTCACGGGCTGGCTGTGGAGCTGCTGCGGTTCCTGGTTTTAGATGTGCATTTGGTGCACAGCTGGTGGCTCTGCCGCCCACACTGCTGGGGCCAGGATGAATCTAAAGGAACCTTGGGATGCTGGTGGGATTGATCCTGCCTGTGTCTACTCTCACCTCTGTGTAAGGAGCTGGATTGGGGGACGCCGAGGGTTGGTTGCGTTGGCTGATGGCAGAGCTGGTGCTTTTGACTCATTGGTTGTGCCTTCCTGGGCAGGAAGATACACCAGAGTGGGTTGTTGGGGGGTCACAGAGTTTCCATCCTGGTTTGGTGGATGGGGGTGGATGCCCAAGTCTCTGTGAGGACACTGGTGGCCCAGGTCACCCAGATTATGGCCTCCTCAGTTCTCCCCGCTCCTCCAGAAGCTCAGCCAGCTTTGTGGCAGGGTGCAAGGCAGGGCACACTGTGTGGGGCTGGAAGCCCCCCTGAAGAACAGCCCAGGTATGTGTTTTTCAGCCCCTGAGCTGAGGGAGCCATATCCAAGTGCACAGACCTTTTCAAGCACCAGCGTGAGGTCCGTGAGTCCTTTGGAGAGGCAGACAAGCTGGGATGTCAGACTGGGCGGTGCTGGAAATTCTGGGGCTGTGTGAACCCCGTTCCCACTGCGCTGGCTCAGCTGCATCCCCAAGGAGACACCCTCAGAGGGACATTGGAAGCGTGATCCCTGCGGGGCTGCAGCACGGGGCAAGCAGCCGGCACGGGCGGGGAGTGTGGCGAGCAGGCGGTGGGATGCGGGGAGGGGGAGGCAGCCATCCATCCGCTCCCCGCTCCCACTGTGCCTCGCTCTACTTGCCGCGGTCCCCAAGCTCCCTTCCCTTCCCCTCCGCTGCCTTTTATGCAGCTCGCCCAAGGCTCCAGGGCCTGGGGATCTTTCCAGGCTTCCCCAGCTGGGGTTTGGCAGCTCTAATTTTAGGCACTTCTCAGTTTTGCTTTCTCGCCGCTCGGTTGAGGAAAAGCGCTTGTGCAGGGAGGCGAGCCTGGCCCTTCCCCACCGCTGCTGGCTTTCTCTTTGTCTCTCTCCCCAGCTCGCTCCCGCCTGGTGCCTGCTGCTCCGAGATGCCGGTGGACATTAATAAGCCACTTTCTAATGCTGGAGCTCTTGCAGGAGTGCCGAGTGAGGATGCACATCAAGCCAGAGCAGCTCCAGATCTGCTGCTGTCCCACGGTGATGCTCTCCAGGCTGTGGCGTGACACCCCATTCCCCCCCAAAAACACTGGGAAGGGCTCTAGTCCAGGCGGAGAGGCTGCATACCCAGAGGAAAGCCCAGGCGAGGACATCAGGATGGCCAAGTTTTAACCACAGTTACCCAGCACCTTTCAGTCCCAACAAATCTCTGGGAAGAAGCTGGGGAATGCCTTGATGCAGGAAATCCCCAAACTAAGCATGGATCAAAAAAAAGTGATCAGATCAATTCATGCACAGAGAAGCCAGTAAGAGCTAATCCAGCCTTCAGATCCCTCCTGGCAGCCTGTTAGAGCTGCTACAGGATGTGACCCTGGACCTGGTCAGCCTGGAGCTGAGGCAGGACAGCTGGTGAGTTCTAATTCCAAATCCAAGCTAAGGACAGCCCTGTGGGACAGGGGATTTTGCCCAAAGTCCTTGTTATGCAATTTGGACACGAAAGTGGAGCATCCCCTTCCTCACACCCTCAGGGAAAGTATCTTCTGGGAAAGACAAGGAGAAATTTTTTTCCCAAAGGAAGAGAAAAATCAGGTGAGGAGGACAGAAGAGGTGGCAGCAGCTGGGAGAGCAGAATGTGCTAGCTGGGATGGATCCTGCGTGCGCATGAGAGGCACGTTGGGTTTTGTCCAGTGTATCTGATGAGCTTTCACCTTCCAATGGTGAACAACTGGGGCTGGAGCTGTCTAACTGGATTGTGAGTTGCCTGCTCCTGAAAGGGCTCTGCATCCCATTATCCATAAACCTGTTCATGGCACGCGGCTAATTCAGGCAATTTCCGACACGTTTCTGCTGTCGATATAATAACCAGCCCGTCAGCCTCAGCTGGGCTGGAGCACCGTGTCATGAACAGCAATCTGCAAATCAGGCTCTGAGCGCCGTGCCCGCAGCCAGGGTGTGTGGCCAAGGTGGTGGCACCAGCAGTGGGACCCACAGAAGGCACAGGGTGCGTGTGTGCCCTCCCTGCCGTTGGAGCCCCTCTGCTGCCCGCGGGGAGCTGGGCTGGCGGGGTCCCTAAGGAAACACCGCCCTGCAGGTGATAGGAAGCTTAACTGCCCCCTCCCGCGCTGGCACCCTGCTTGTCACAGGTCTGCAGGACCCAAATCCAGCGTTATCAGAGGCCCACAGCGCCAGAGAGAGAGGGGCCCAGCTGGCTCCGCTCGCCCTCTCCGCTCCCCATCGCTCACGTGGAGCGGTGGGTGGACGCGGCTCTGGCTCCGCTTCGCTGCCAGATTATTTCTGGGCATGGCCACAGACGGACGCGGCGGGGAGCGAGCGGGGCCGGAGGGGCCGGGGGGNCGCCCGCTGATACCCCGCCGGCCTCCCCCTCCGACCCGCGGGCTGTGAGCGCCGTGCGTCACCCGCCGCTCGGATAATTCGGGGGCACCTCTCCAGCGCCTGCCGCGCATCGCGCCGGGGCCGCCGCGCTCCCTGNAGCGGCGGGGGGAAGCGGGGCTCTGACGCAGGGCTCGCCCCGCCGCTAATCGCCCCCCGGCAGCAGCGGCTGCGGGCTCGCCTCGTCTCCGCCGTCACGGCCGCCCTGCCCCCGGTGCAGCGCAGGGTCAGGGACCCGGGGCTGAGCCGGGGCTGTGACGCCCCGTCGGCAGACACGCTGCAGCTGCCGCTCGGGGCTGCTCCGGGGTGGCCGCGCTCCCGCGGGGGCAAAGCTGCTCCTCAGACACCCCCAAAGGGCTCCTGGGGGTGACGGCGGCGAAGCACAGCACGGGGAGGGCGGGTTTGTCCCAGGGGAAGGGGGATGAAGGGCTGTGCCTGCTGCGGGGTGTCCTCTCCGTGTCCCGCACGGCGGCTCGGGCAGCGTCTGTGGGGATGAGGCGCAAACCCGGCAGGACGGGGAGGGATCGCTGCGCTCGGCTGAGCCTCAAGTGCGGGAGGGGCAGGCTGGGCGCCCACCCAGCGCTGGCTCCGCGGCGGATCTGTGGGGTGGATGGGGTCAAGTGTCCCCCGGAGAAGATGCCTGCGTGGGAGAGCCGTTCGAGCAGAGCTTTCCCTCCTCGCAGCCCCCACGCTCCTGACACGGCTGGAGGGCTGTTGGTGCCGGCAGAGCCAGCGCAAGGGCAGTGGCAAGGGTGGGAGCATCGTCCCCAGGTGGGCACAGAGCAGCCGGGCTGTGTGTCCCCGGGCTTTGCGTGCGAGTCTGTGCTGGGCGCTGGAGCTCACACACACACACGCACACACACACACACACACACACACACACACGCACACATGCACACACTGCATTGAATCCCACCAGCTCACTTGAAGCTATGGCTGATTTTTCATAAGCTTTCCCAGACTCAGCTTCAGTAGGATCTGGAGTTGTCCTGCATGGGCAGACATGGCAAAGCCAGTTTGGATGGACAGGTGCTCTTTGTGGGATTACATATCCTCATCCTTACCTCCAGATGAGGGCACAATCACAGGGGACAGAAGGGAAGGAGAAGGCTTGGAGACATTCATATTCCTGGTGGGACCTTGAGAAACATCCCTAAAGCGCCCACAGTCCCTGAAGGATGCAGGTGGGGGAATGCACATCCCCCTTCTCCAACACACTGGGGATGCAGCACCTTGTCCGTGGTGTAAAATGGAGCAGGATGCGGAGGGAAGAGTGGCTTTGAACAGTCAATTTCCATCGCTGAAAGCTGACAAGTTTAAAACAGCTAATGTGCCCCGCAAGATGAGGCCTTGGGAGATTTACAGCTCTCCTCGGCTGACTGCTCCCATACGGTGTGTATGTCAGCCAGGGAGCCTTTTAAAGAACCAAGATAAAGCTGCAGCGGGGCCGCATTGCCCACCAAATGGATGGCAGAGAGAGAGGAAAGGAAGGAGAGAGGTTGCTGTGTGTGTTTTTTTCCCATCAGGCAGATGCTGAGCTCATGTCCCCTCCTGCAGCCACCACCAGGTCAAGGACACAGCAGACCTCTTGGAGCAAAGTTTTCCGAAGCTGTTAGGAGCCCACTGGGTGGGTATCAGTGGAGGTGGGGGTGGCACTAGCTGGCAGGGATCATTGTGTGGTGCCCATGGAGGGAGAAAGTCCTGAAAATGGGCAAGACCCAGGCTGAGCCCTGGAGGCTGCTGCTGGAGTGGGTGGGATGGTGGGGATCAGCCTCGTGGGTGGGTTGAGTGAGAGTATCATATCTCAGCAGAACCCCAGCCAGGATCAGCATCCCCTAGAGTACTCACACAAAATTTAGGAGCTGCTGCTAAGCTCCTCAGTGCTGCTGCTTGCCAGCTTTCTGTGCCACATCAAAGCCAAGCTGGGATGTTGGGTGCTCCCCAGGGCAGCTGGATCCTCATTTTGACCTCTCTGTCCCTCTGAGTCCTCTGCTGCAGCAGCCAGCAGCATCGCGTATGTGAGCAGACACATGATCAGCATCAAGTTCTGTGGGGTGTCAGCTGGCCAGGACATGGCCAGGGGACCTTGGGCACATGGAATATCATGGGACCTGCCTGCCCAGTCCCAGCATAGTTGTGGTGTCCGTGGTGTGGGAGCTGTGTCCACTGCCCCCCTCTGCACTGGCTCTGCCTGGCAGAGACATTAGCAGTGGAAGACAATTCACCTTCCCCAAGGTCACCAGGAGAAATGGGCTGGAGGCACCATGTCCTGACAGCATCTCTACCTCTCTGCAGATCTGTGGCACTGGCTGGGATGGAGGTGCTGGCAGGGAATGGCGATGATCTGTGTTTCCAGGACTGGGCAAGCTGCTGCTCTGGGTTAGTCCATGTCTGCTGGACTAACAGTGCTTACATGGTCCCTCTGCCCTCCACAGCCCAGCTTGGGCCCTCCTGTGTGGAGCAAAGCTACAGCCACCTCAGCAGGCTGCACCTGAGGATAGTGAAGCTGGAGACAGGCGAGGATAGAGATTCTCCATCCTAAGCAGGCCACTAAACCCAGACCAAACCATCCAGGCAGTTCTTTTGTGCCTCCATTTGCTCTCTGTCATCCAGAAGGTTGATCCTGATGAGAGGACCAGGACTGGGAGAGCTGGCAAACTTGTCCTTGCACAATATGGAGGAGAAGCTGAGCAGTTTGCAGACACCTCTGAGCTGTAGATTCCCAGGGGAGCTGCTGGGGCTGGAGGTTTGGGTAAGGAGACTGAGGGTGGTTTTTCTGTATTCCCAACCTCTCAAAACCAGAGCTTACTTCCCTGCCTTGGCTGGATGGTGGACAAAGGTCTGGTGTGATCTGGCCCGGTCAGGGCTGCAGGAAGCTCTCCAGGCTGGTTTTTGGGCTCAGCAGCAGCAGCAGGGGCTGCCAGCCGTGATGCTCAGGTGCTGGAGTGGCAGAGCAGCTGTGGCTCCCCTGGGGTGGGAGAAGCCAGCAGGACTGGAGAACGTGCCACTCCTGTGATGCCTGTGAACCTCCTCATCCCACCGAGGAGAAAAAAGACAGGGCAGAAGAGCCATTTTCAACAACAGGGCATCTGGACATGGTCTTCCTTTCTGCCTGTCCTGCTTTGCCAACCCAGAGGCCAGGAGACCCCAGTTCCTCTGGACTAGGAGGGACTTTCCACGCCAACTGGTGCTGCTCCTGGCAGTGGGGCTGGGATGTGTGGGCTGGTGGCAGCATCCTGCACCTTCAGTGCCACGGTGCTGCCCAGCCTCAATGCACCAGGAGCTTGGAGAATCAGCCTGCACCCCGACACCGGTGTGTGTGTGGCACATCTGTGGCTCCCACAGTTCCTGAGGCAGAGGAGTGGGATGGGGTGAACCCGTTGGGGAGGGCAAAGCCATCAACTGCCCTCTGCTCCTCTCCATCATAGCACCGGCTATGTGCATGTGAGCCCTGAACAACACCCAGTGGAATTGTCAGCCCTGACACTTGGGAGGGGACACATCATCACTGTCCTGAGCTGGTTGACTGTGTCTCCTCTGACTCCCCTGCCCTCCTGGGAGCAAAGAGCCCTGTGCCCACCCTGAGCAAGAAGTAGTTCTCTGGCCCTGGTCAGCTCCTGTGCTGGACTCTGTCAGCAGACCTGGTGCAGTGCCAGGAATGGGGACTGCTGTGTGACACCCTGCAGAGGGGTTTGGGGACACACATCTCACCCCCTGGATGGCCTGGAGAGAGGTCCCTTGGCTCCATTCAGGAAGCTGCCCAGGTTTCACATCGGTGCCTGCTCTCCTCACGAGGTGCCCAGGCTCGGCCAGGCTCCAGGGGTGGTGGGAAGAAGCATCCCCTTATCTCCTTTCTCTTTGTGCAAACACACGAGCCCTCTTGGAGCCGCCGTGTGATGCCGCCAGCCGGAAAGCCGCAAAGGCGGGGAGGTTGCCCAGCTTCTGTCTCCTTCCCAGCAGGTGTGGCTGGCCCTGCCAGGCAGATGGCTCAGCGCCTGGCAGAGAGGAGCGCCGGCGCCAGGAGCAGCTGGCTCCATCCGTACCCGGGCCAAGAGTGGAGATGCTGAGCAGCGTGGGGAGCTCACAGGAGGCAAACGAGGCAGTGACCTCCCCTGCCAGGCTCAGGTTATGCTGGGCACCTCTGGGCTCTGGCATGCACGTGGCGTGTGCTGCCAGCTCCTGCATCCCATGGGGGATCCTGGAAGGGATGTTGGCAGGGACCAGAGGTGCCTCAGAGGACACAGGCACCTCTTGGGGACAGCCCCAAAGCCCAGCTTTGATGCAGGAACCTCCAGGGCACATTTGGTCCAGTAAGACCTGAATGTTAGTCAGGCAGCTTGGTCCCTCCTGCACCCTGGAGCAGCTGAGGTTTGGAGATGAAGAACCCCAGGGTGGCCCCTGCCCTGAACCATCAACCCCCATCCCAGTTTTGCTCCTTGCTGCCTGGGCTGATGATCTGCTGGGCAATCAACAGACCAGTTGGAAGCCCTGTCAGAGCCTGGCCTTGTTATTTCTAACCAACCAACTTGGGGAAACAGCCCTTTTTCATCCACCAACAGTCACCAGGCTGCTGTGAAGCTCCTGGCACAGCAGGACAAGCTGAACCAAGCCTCAAAAATCAGAATGGAGATAAGAAGATTCGCTCCAGGCTGCTACTCTGCTGTGGAAGAGGAACAGCCCATGGATATTTCTCCTGATGGCAGCAATGCAGGGACTGCAGAAGCTCCTGTGCTGTGCTGGCCAGCCATGCTCATGAGGGATAAGCACAGTGGCCTCACTCCACGTAGCACGGTCTCATTTGCTGTGCAGTTATTAATTCATCTGTTTGCCTGGCTCGGAGCGGAGACAGAGAGCAAAAGCAAATGAACCCCACCAGGACTGATGGCCGAGGAGCTCAGTCCTCTTGAGCCTGGCCTTAAGGGCTGGGAGAGGCTGTTCCTGGGGACCTGGCTTCCCAAGGGGCAGGGGAAAGCTGGAGAGGGGCTCGTCCGAGGGGAGCAAAGCCTCTGGGCAGGATGCTCCCATCATCCAGGCTCCTCCATCCTCATGTTGCAGCCGGCCCTGGAAGTGGAAGTTTTGAAGTCATGCACGGAGCTGTTTGCTTGGTATTTCCTGCCCCCGAGAACAGGAAGCAGCAGCGAAGCCCAGGAGGGAGCTGCTCTTGGGAGAATTCCAGCCTGACACATTTTGATCCCTGCCTACAGGAAAGGGGGAAAGCTCCGTGCTCTTTCCCCCTTCCCTGTGCCCAGTGCTGGGAGCTGATGGGACAGATGGAGGCCAACTTGGGTGTGGGGAGGTGGATTGTACAGAAACGTGGCAGTTTGAATGATTTTCCATTTCCCTCTCCCTTGTACCACTCTGACCTGGACCTTGTTTGCTCAGGCTCTAGGACAAGCACAGAGACACTGGCTCACAAGCTGCAGTGTGAGAAATGTCTGGAGGGATGGATGTGTGTCCACCCAGCTGTCCCACTGCTGTCCTGCTCTATGGAGACTGTCCTCTTGGCCCCAAGAACTGCAGGTCCATTCCTACCCCACCTTCCCTGCCAGATCTGGAGCAACATCTCATCACCCTCCCAAAATCCCCTCCTGCTTTTGAGGTCCGGGTCCATGCTGGGAATGACCGGCCCTGCACAGAAGCTTATTTAGCCCACCAGGGCTTGGGTGCAAAACCTGAGGTTGTCTCGTGCCCTGTGTCACCTGGATCAGCAGGGTCCCTGCCACAGGAGCGTGTTCCCCTCTGCAGTGCTGATGGTCATGGCCAGGGAAGGGCAGGTTGGGCCGGTGCCTGGTGACAGGCGAAGGCTCTGTCACGGCAGGAGTTACTCCCGTCAGGACTGCCAGCGTCTGTTGCTGGCAGATCATGGCAGCAGTCTCTGAGGAACGTGAACAGCACATTATTAACAATCTTTTAAAGAGCTGCCAGTGTGTCCCAGGTCCCTGTTTATTTCTGCATATGGCCTGTCCCCTGCTGAATGCAGCATTCACAGGAGGCGTCAACTCAGCTTAAGGGGGTCTATTACTTACCCCAGTCAAACTCCTGCAGAAGGTGATTCCTCCTCCGGACAAGGACAAAGTGCCACAGAAGGAGAGGGTTTATTCTCCTTTTAAATAATCTCTTGTTTTGTTTTCTTCCTCCTGAGAGATGCATTTGTGCAGAGTGGATGTTGGATCAAGGGTGTCCAAGCTGGAACACGCTGGTCTCTGGATCTGCTCCAAATCTCTAAATGCATGGATGCTGGGGCTGTTTCTGTGGCATTGCCCTGAGCACATCCTGCCGTGGAGAAATCTGGGGATGTGCTGGCTGGAGGGGTTGGGGCTGTGCAGTGGGGACATGCCTAGAGAGACATGCCATGATAGGACTAGGGTGGCTGGCACAGAGGGGACAGGTGAAGCTAGAGAAGCCTGGAAAAGAAAATACTGGGGGGACACCTCACTGGGGTCTGCAGTTTTCTCATGAGGGGCAGCAGAGGGGCAGCTCCAATCTCTGCTCTCTGTGATCAGTGACAGGACCTGAGGGAATGGCTGGAGCTGAGTCAGAGAGGTTTAAGCTGGATCTCAGCAAAAGGCCCTTCCCCCAGAGGGTGGTCGGTCACTGACCAGGCTCCCCAAGGCAGTGGGCACGGCCCCAAGGCTGCCAGAGCTCTAGGAGCATTTGGACAACACTCTCGGGGGCATGGTAGGATTGTTGGTGTCCTATGCAGGGCCAGGAGTTGGACTTCATGATCTTGGGGCTGCCTTCCAGTTCAGGATATTCCATGACTCTAACAGCCCAGAGCTGCCCTGCCTCAGCAAGAGCAGGTTGCAGGGGTATGTTTGGCCAGATCTTCCCTGACCGGGTCCTGTGAGGGCATGAACTATTTTAGGGGTACTGGTGTCTCCACCCCGGAGGTGCTCACTTCCACAGAGCAGGTTGGATATAAGGTTGTCTCTTTGGGCAGACGTGAGCCATTCAGCTCCCTGGTGTGTCTGGGCACAGACAGGTGACATGTGACAGTCCAGGACTAGCATGCTAGGATAGCCAGCACCTGGAGCACCTCTTTGGAGGATGCCTGCTTGCATTTTCACAGGATCCTGAGTCCTTACATTTCTGCAGCTCCCTGGGCTCTCTGCCCATGACTTTTTGTGCTCCTCTGCCATCGCTATAGGAGGCCATGGCACAAACAATTGAGAACCACAGACTATCCAGCTTGGGATCCACCAGGAAAAACATGCCCTAGGTGAAGGATAGGCCAACACCAATGCAATAGAAAACATCTTACAGCACCTGGCACAGCACCCACACAAGAGGCAGTGAAGGCAGCAGCACAAACCAACAATGATAAATCCATGAGAGAGAGGGTCAGAATTTGGAAGAGGCAGATCTGGATCCTGGGCACTTGCACCTCGGGCTGTGTAAGCAGTGCCAGGTGCTGGGGTCACCCTTTGGGAGTGCATACAGAGGGTTTGCTGGGGGCAATGCCAGCCCTCCAGGAGCGAGCAGGGGGTGAGGACCTGCTGGGACCAGCAGCCGGAGCCTCTCCGGCCATGCGCGCTTTTCCATAGGCAGTCGCCTGGGCAACTGCGAGCGAGGAGTCAGACCAGCCATCAGAACAGGAGGCATTGTGCTTGTTCAGGGAATCATTCCCAGCCCCTTTCCTGGGTCAGGGGGCTCCCTGGGTCACCCCATTTTGCCGTTCCAGAGATGGGCAGCACATGGCTCCCTGGTCATCCGAAATCCTGCTTCACTCCTCCAGGCTGGGATGATGGGGGAGGGAGACCACAACCTCCATCAAGGAAAAGCTGCCAAATGCCATATGAACTGAGACCAAAGGGGGTGGCCCAAATCAGCATCAAGCACAGGGATGAGCCCAGTGCCCAAACCCTTACACGTCACACTGTGCAGAGAGCAGGCGAGGTTTCCCTCTGCACTACTACTTGTAGTAAGAGAGAGTGTGTGTGTGTGTGCGTGTGTGCGTGTGCGTGTGTGTGTGTGTCCATGTGCATGCCCAGAGCAGAAAACACTCCCCATCACCCTGCATTCCTGNGTCAGGGGGCTCCCTGGGTCACCCCATTTTGCCGTTCCAGAGATGGGCAGCACATGGCTCCCTGGTCATCCGAAATCCTGCTTCACTCCTCCAGGCTGGGATGATGGGGGAGGGAGACCACAACCTCCATCAAGGAAAAGCTGCCAAATGCCATATGAACTGAGACCAAAGGGGGTGGCCCAAATCAGCATCAAGCACAGGGATGAGCCCAGTGCCCAAACCCTTACACCTCACACTGTGCAGAGAGCAGGTGAGGTTTCCCTCTGCACTACCACTTGTAGTAAGAGAGAGAGTGGGTGTGTGCGTGTGTGGGTGTGTGGGCGTGTGTGTGTGTGGATGTGTGTGTGTCCATGTGCACGCCGAGAGCAGCAAACACTCCCCATCTCCCTGCATTCCTGCCTCTCCATCCCCGTTTTGCTGTTGTTGCTGCCTGCCTGACACCTTCATGCCCCGGACGAGCTGCTGCTTTGCTAATGAGCTGCAGCATCTCGCTCAGGGTCCTGCTCACCGTCGGAGCACGGGGACTCTCCAGGCTCATGTGCTTAGCTCAGCCCCACGGTTTCAATCCCTGCCAAGAGAAATGGAAGAATCTGGTGCAGCCAGGCCTGGAAAAAA
>VWZG01011744.1:42592-153382 GCA_013396735.1 Grallaria varia | reverse complement strand
AAAAAAGCCAAAAAACTGGCTTTGGTTTTGCATTTCAGTACTCTGATGGTACTAAAATGGAGAGGGATAATTTTTGCTACAGATTTAAGAAAAATGTGTGTTAATTACTACAGATAAGCAATCTATAGAAGCCAAACTATTTTCAGAATAAATTACTTAAAATGCTACATGGTCACTTACTTTTTAATGTCCTTTAAATGCCTTTTGTTTAAAATTGGCTAGCAAACTTTATGTACAGATTAGAGAAGATGGAACACTGGCTTAAAAAAAAAAGGGAAAAAAAAAAAAAAAGGAAAAAGTAAAAGCTAAAATGAACCTTAATTGCAATCAAAGAAAGCTTAAAGACCCTGACTGCTTGATGTGTATGCTGCAGCTATGAGGTTGTTAGATGACAGCATTCCTAAATATTTTGAACAGCTATTTTTTTTTTCAATCATCAAAAGCACTTGGATGAAAATGCTAAAATTGCTTATACTCAGCCTATCCTAACTACAGTGCCCAGCTGGCAAAATGTGTTACTATCAATTAAGATGATATTTTCATAGTAGAATCCATGCTGGAGGGAATCCTGCTAGCTTGTAGTTAAAACATCAGCAATTGCTGTGCAACAGTGAGTTAAGCAAAGGGGCTTCAAGCCTACTTTGATTTTAAATCAAGGTCTAATTCTAATGAAAAAACAAAACAAAACAAAACAACTTGGTAAAGCACCCCAACGTACACCTGAAGATACCATATATTGAGTCTAATGCATTCATTCAGTGAGCTGCATGTTTCAGGTCAAGACTTATTGCATTGGTAAACCAAACAGTTGCTAACATTTCAAATGTCCACTTTCTAGGTAAAATCCCAGTAAATTGTACCATATGAAGGGATTTTTTTTTTTTTTCAGAAGTGTTGAAGAGTTGGTCTTAGGCAAACTGGGGTATAATCGATTATGGAAAGCACATTTTAAGGCAGACAATTTAAGTAGCTCTATTTGAGTGTAATGAGTTTCAAAACCAACTATACCCTTGTAAACTACCATGCGTTTCAGCTTATGCTGCACTTGGATGTTCCTCTAAGGGTTGAAGCTGTTGTGCTTTTCTCTTGACAGACAGGAGCTTGGAATTTTTACATCCCAGGTTGGCTAACAATGCAATATGCAGCTTTGTTTGTAGGGTAGTTAGACATAAAACTCTCCTTTCTATGTAAACATAAACATTGAGCTCGTGAAGAAATATGTTCCAAACGTTGACCTTCATAAATTGAGGTCTAATTGATGTCTTTTTAAAGGATTTGTCTCCTAAAATCCTAAATTGACTAGGTACGGTAAAAGCATAGAGTCTGCTCTTCTGTGGCCAAGGGTTTTGGAGACATATTTCTTTTCTTTGCCCCCACAATTAAGTTTCAAGACTTGCATTAGATAGCCAGGTAGCTTTAATTGAAATCTCTATTGGTATCTTCAGTTGCTCACTTACGTGAAGGCTATTGCCTTATTAAGGTGTGAAATGAACACTCTTCTTCTGTTTCCAAGCAGATGAGCAAAGAAATAAAAATATATATAAAATATATAATATATAAAAGTATTGCAGTGATGAAACAAAACCAAAAATGAGATACTCTAAACATGATCAATCTTTCATAAAAAAGAAGTCTGAGCAATTAACTAATGCCAGTTGGAACAGGAAGTCATAAGGATTAAAAGACGAGCACTGTCAGTCAATCAGCTGCAGTTACAGTTTGTATTTAGAGGAACACTGGTGCCAGTCTTTTGTCCACAAGAGCTTTTTGTAGTAAAAGCAGTTTAGAAGTTTTAGGAAGTATCTATCACCAGGGAAGACCTGCTTAAATTCAAATTATAATGGAAGGTACTGGAATGACTGCAATCAACCAGTCAATTTAGTTTCTCCATTTACAAATGTAACAAGCTAGCAAAGACTAAAGTCACCTTTCCTTATGTTTTATATATTTGAAAGTTAATTTAAAATGGGCAAATGAATTTAAAATGTTAAAAGTAACATCTAAATTATAGATGAGACAGGATGGAATGGAAAATAAAAATTTAAGTTTTTCTTATTCGGTTGCTTACCCTTTTTGCTTTTGAACGCATCGGTGTGTCGTGAACGTAGTGTGAGGGTGCATCAGATAGAAAGACTTCAACATCATCAGGCACTTCTTCAAGAAAGTTGGAAGGAACCAGCCCCTTTTGTCCATTAAGTTCACCCTGCAACAAGACAAAAGTTTTAGTGACTGTGTCAGTTAAAGCAAATGTACGTTCCCAAGAAGGGAAGGAACTACTTTTGCCTGTCTCGAAGCTGGTGAGGAAGAGGAAATACCCATCTAAGGTCACTGGGGACATGACCCGAAACCCCCTCCCCTGGGACGTCATTTAGTAAGTGGTGCTGGTGAAGTTGCTCTAGTAGGTTGTAGTGACCAAGCAGAAGCCAACTTACATAGTAAAATCCATCTTCATCAATCTCACCAAAGACTGTGATAATGTCCCCAGTGCAGAATGTCATCTCGGCCTGCAGGAAAGGGACAGGACTGCTGGTAATAGGTGAAGGTTACCCTTTTCTTTATTAATAGTAAATCCTCTAATATTTGCCCCCTGCTTCATGTTAGGACAGTTGGTGAAACCAAATTGATCTTTGAGAGCAAATCCTATTTTCTTTTTTTTCTAATCAATAGGATTTTTTCCCCCTTAGGTTCCCAAACCTGGCACCTCTCCCACTGGGGTCTAAACACCCCCAGGACTGCCTGTGGCAACAACCCAAGACACTCAGGCCCTGAACAGCCTCAACAGAGGTTGGAGCTTTGAACTACACGGCTTTGAAGGTCCCTTGAATCAGTCCTTGAGAGAGGAGGGAACAAGACACTGGGGTGGGACATGGTTCAGGCCTCTGCTCTGTGCTGAGCTCAGCACCAGGACTGAGTCCAGGAACAGCTGAGAGAGCTGCTTTTCACAGAGCCACAGGATTAGGGTTGGGAGGGACTCTGGAGATCCTCCAGTCCAACCCCCCTAAGCACAATATTCCTTCAATGGAACTGCGCTGGATTCTCATCAATAAGGCTTTGTAGGAGGCACCTCCGCTCTCTGATCAGCAAACACTGCACTGGGCTCTTTTTAATTGCCTGTGGCTTAAATGTAATGAAATTGGGGGGTTGGGGGTGGTGGTTTTAATTATTTTTAATTTCCTGTGGTCATGGGAGAGAGAACAAACAAAATGTTAGCAAAATATCAACACAGTTTATTTGATTTGTTGGCCAAACTACTTTGAAACACCATAATTTAAAGATAGATTTGGTTCAGTAGGAAACAGAAAACAACCCTGGCTGTGTTTTAAAGCACCAAGTCCCAGATATTTCAAAATTCACTTTCTGCTTAAAAAAAATTCCAAACTGTTTTACAAGTCACCAATTAAAAAAAAAACACCGACATTTTAAAGGTTAACTGAGGAAGCTCCTAGGGATGCAGTGGTTTTTAGAGCTTTGAGTGTACCCTGACATTCTTACCACAGTGCAGACAGAAACAGAAACTGCATCAAATCTGGACTGAGGGGCTTGCCATGTAACAACAAAGATATGTAAAAAGTGACTCTGTTGTCATATGGAGAGAGGGGAGACTGCAAGGCAGATGTAGTTAATGCTCAGCTGGTTTTAAATGAAGATATGGCTAATGCTCAGCTGTTTAAAATACCCTTACATTATTATTTAAAAATAAATTATAGTCAAGACAGAGATTCATGAAAGTTCAGCTGCATCAATTAAGAGTAAAATGCAATATACTATGAATGCTGTTCCCACAGGCTGTATCATTCTGGCTTTGGTTGTGAGGGATTTTTGGAGGTTACAGAGGTTTGGAAGCACTATCAGGCTGAGCTAGGGCACTTCTCAGAAATAATCACGTTCTTCCGTGCAAACATACAGAAGAAATTGGAAAATGAAAATTCCCTGCTCTTTGTAACTGCTTTTTTCCTTATAGACTTCTGTTATGCAATATATGTGTGTACCTGCGAGTGTAAGATATATATCCATAGCTGACTTGATAATTGATAATTTAAGTATTGAGCCATATTAAATAAAACCTCCAGAGGATATGCCTTGATTTTGTTTAAACGAGAACCCTGAATCTACCTGTACAGAAGTCACAAGCTTGTCCAGACACATCTGCTGAAAGACACTCGCCCAGTGTTTGTAATTCTGAGCTCGTTCTTTGCATGTGCACCCTAAATGGAGAGCAGAGCCCTGACAGTGGGCTCCACACACAGACCCCCCAGCTCTGGCCATACCTCTACATCCACATTAGGAGAACTTTCTCTTGGATCGTAATCATACAGTGCCACCATCCTTCTTGTAGTCACTGGCTGTTGTCTGCCACTGCGTCTGCTTCTCTCTGTTCCAGCCACAGGGAGAGGAAGGGAAGGAAAGCAATCAGAGCTCCTTAGAAAATAACAACACGATCATAACAACATTCCCTCCTACCCTTTTCACAACAGTGTGGTGGCAATGTGATAAAAAGTCACAGATTCCCAAACTTACTAACACAGATAAAGGATGTGAAACCACACGTGTTTCATAAATAGTATTTGACACTCATCTGGCCCTCTATTTAAGCCATGGAATCCTCTGAACAGTGTTACCTGCAAAACTAAAGCTCTGCAATTTTCAGCCATTCTTGGTTTTAAGAATCAGAGGTTACCAGGGCATACAAAGCCAAACAGTCAGCATTCAGGTTTGCTGCATTTTATTTAAACTTTTACTGCCCATTCCCTTTCCCTCTCCTAATCACAAGGAATTTTGTGCGTGGGATTATTCTTCAGCTTTCTGCTGGGAGGAAAGGAATGTATACAAATAAAAGAAGAAAAGATATGAAGCCATTCAAAATTCTGTTTTGAAGGATTTAATATGGTTTTTGGCAACCACTTTTACAGTTCACTTTTAAACAGAACCGAAACAGTTTCAGCCCTCTGTACTCCCTGAATTGCGTTGGAAATTTTAAAACATATTGGGAGAGCTGTAGTATGGTATTTATTTTTAGAAAGAAATCTAAGTTATTTGCATTGTATCTGTGTACAACATTGAACCAAGTGGTTCATATCACAGAATTGTTTGGCCAAGCTCTGCTTTTTAAAGGGTGTGTTACTGCAATACCCATTAAATCTCTTAATATGTAGGACTAACCCAAATGTGATCACACATAACCCTTTGGCACCATCCCTTTAAATTACTGCTAAAGTAGGAATATGTAGAAGAGTAAAAATAGCAAATAAGTGATTCTTTTTATACTCGGCAGCAGAGTGTATCTCAAAGCACCTCAGCACAGCACACTCCAAAGCTCAGGGATCATGTCCTATGTCTAGAAATCTTTGTGGTGACAAAACCCACTTTTTTAAAAAAAAAGTAAACTAAGTAACAAGTGGAGCAGTGAAGTTACAATTTCCCACTTGCAGGAAAAGATACTGGCAAGATTAAGTATTAGTTGTATGAATTCATTCAGATACCCACACAGAATGTATCCTAAGGGGTAGTCAATGGAGGTAAAATTTAGATGCATCTGCATATTGTAAAGAAAATAAGTAAAGCTGATCCAGCCAAGTTAACAGCACCCAAAAGTTGGGAGAAGCAAAATGTACGTGTTTTCCCTTACCAATTTTCTCAATTGGTGTGTTCAAAGGAAGAAAACCTTGTTTAAGAAGCTGATCCATCATCTCTTCATCATCTGCTTGGATCTCAGAGACCATATTACATGGGATAAGGCCAATTCTTGTACAGGTTTCTCCACGATAAAATCCATCAGCATCTTTGTCCCCATAAACCTGTTATTCAAAGAATGATAATATTGGTCAATAAAGGTTTTAGCATTTAGGAATTTTAAATAGGAATACTAAAGCATAGATGATGACTGCAGTTTTGATGTTGAACTATATTGGTTTTTTACTACTATGACTTTGGTTATAAAACTGGAATTGAAAAAAATTTGAATTATGACTTCAAATACATAAGCAGAATATTGACTTTTTATTTGGTGGCACTGAAAT
The DNA here is from genome assembly GCA_013396735.1 of Grallaria varia. Classification (NCBI taxonomy): domain Eukaryota; kingdom Metazoa; phylum Chordata; class Aves; order Passeriformes; family Formicariidae; genus Grallaria; species Grallaria varia. The sequence goes on along the minus strand of VWZG01011744.1, from coordinate 147,365 downwards.
GCACAAAAAGTGCATTAAAAATCATCAGTCTCTCCCTGAACTAAGCCAGGAGTTTACTTGGTGGTTTACATTGATGCTTATGGAATTATTCTGGAACTATATTGAAAATGAAGCATTTGCAAAATTGTGCTGAAATACTATTATTTTGATTGAAACAACATATAAATCCAAATTTCTCTTAAGTGCTAAAAATGCAGTCAAGTCATAAAGGCTACCAGTGACACAAATGCCCAGATCAAGGTCTGTGCTAAAGAAAAACCATATTCTTAAAGCCAAACTGGTGACTGAGTTCAGATTTTTCCCACTCCATAATTTTCTTTATTTTCTTTAAAATCAAACCAAAAAAAAAAGACCACCAAGCAATCCCTTCCATTCAAATCTGAGCTCATTAAAGCTGACTGCTTGATTGCCTCAGCTTTCTAGAAGAGGAGTATTTCTCAGGTTTAATCACTACCTACCCCTGAGTCACCTGGCCCCACTCCTGCACACAGGACAGAATTTATGGGACTGTAACACATGAACTGGATGGGTTTCCTACAGCTGGAACTGCCCCTCCAGCAACCCACTGCTCAGGGAATGTACCAGAAATATCTTGGAAATGGAAACCGATCCATTGTCACAACAGTTTGGTGAGAAATTGAAAGCAGCAAATCCCATAGCAATCATCATGGTCCCAAAATATAAAATAAACATCACTGAGAGTAAATATCTGATGTGGGATCTCACTAGGCCTTTCAGTGCCAAACATGTAAATATATCCGTGAAGAAATACAGAAGCAAAGTATAGAACAAAGTATTGAATGTTACAAAAATTGTAATTTAGAGTACAGTGTGAGGATCGAACGCAACTCAGTGGAAAGCGCTCAGGATTTTAATAGCTTAAGATACAGTTTTCTCTCTGAAATGGGTAATATTCAAATGAGTCTATTTTTTTTTCAGGTTTTTTTTTCAGATCACACTTAGATCTCAATTACCCTTGGACTACCAGCAGCTGCCTCTCTCATTTCTGCCTGTTTTGCACCAGAAGGAGGATACAAGGCTGCAGGAGGAAACACTCACTTCTGCTGATTCCACAGAAATATCTGCTGGCTTTTTAAAACCAGATCAGCAAACCCAACAAATTCTCCTTGCAGCTGCAGAGTCAGGAGATGAGGCAAGCTGGGCTTGGAGGGCTGGTAAAAACACTTGACAGAGCCCAACACCTGAAAGAGCCAATTTGTCTGCTGTGCCCCCTTTAAAGGCACCAAACAGACAGGGCAGGGAACAGAAATACCTGACTTCTGGACTTGGATTACCCAAGGTGTATAAAGCCAGGAGTGGTCAGCAATGAAAAAAAAAAAATACAGCAGCTCTGGTTGGTATGAAGGAACAACACGGTACCTTTGCAGCAGATTCCTCCTCTCTGGAGCTGCTTTTCCTACAGGGTTTGTGGCAATTCAACAGAGAGCTTCAGAGCCACAATTTTAGTCCTAACACCTAAATCTCTAATTAAGTCTCACCCTAACTATCTACAGAAACTTTGAGATTTTTGCCCACCATGTAATTATTTTTAAGCCATTAGCAGTAGACATTTGATTCCAGATCCAGTGAGACTTACAGCCTAAATCTCTGGAGGAAACCCCCACCTTGGATTCCAGTCACACAGGCAGCTTTCTCCACAAGGGACAAAGGAGACTCCATTTGTAAAACGGGGTCCTTTATTTCCTGATCTCACCTTAATGATCTGTCCTTCTTTAAAGGGCAGCTCCTCTTCTGCGGCATCGGGATTTGGGGACATTGTCAGTGGGTCGTAGTCAAAGAGTGCAACAAATATTCGAGTAGAAATATCTTCTGTGCCAGGATCTGTTTCAGATTCTTCATAAGGATCTGGAGAAAGATGATCATGACCACCGTAGCCATCTGGGAAAGTAAATTCAGAAAAGAACAATTCAGTAATACAAGCTGGCCTCATCTGTCAACTATTCCAGTTAATATTTGAAATATGTTTGTCATTTCAGTGAAAAAAATCCTAAAACCTCAACGCATGTCCTATAAAGCTTGGTGGGTTGGGTTTTTTTTTTAATTAGTAAGTTGCTGTTTTTTTAAAAAGCATATAAAATCTGCATGCACTGAAGTGGTGTTGATCTCCTACCCCACACTGACATTTACACATGTGGATACAGCTCAGGTAGGAAAGCTCTTTTTGTTAGGTTTATTAGACTTTGCCATAAATTAATGAAGCATGTTAAGGGTGACAAAATGATGAGTCTGAGAAGCTTTTCCATTATGGCAAAAACAACCATGCTTTGGATCCACTTGTTTTCTGCTCTGCATGGACACATGAAAGCACATCCCAGCTGTGCTGACAAACCATGTTCCAGGTACCACGTTAAAAGTAAAACATGGTTATAACCTCTCCAGACAGGGAAGAAGGAATATATTTCACCAGTGTTAGTCCTGCTGGGGTTGGAACTTCACTGCCTATGATTTTGTTGAAACACTACCAGTAGTTAACATGGCCAGCAGTGCCCAAACCAACCCAAACCACTAACAAGGCGTGTTAAAATCCAGGAGAAATGGTTAGCTATGAATGTATTTAACCACAAGCTCATTAGGAAAGACCATCCTTGAACATCCCAACACTTGACACTGCACTGAACTCTGTCCACTGCAGGGTAACAAATCAATCAGAACATTAAAAATGAGAAAGGACATTTTGTCTCATGTATCCATTTCACACTTTTCAAATCACCTCGAGAATGTTTAGTCCATAATTCATCAACGTGCTTAAGGATGGACTTCAGAAAACTACACTGGAAAATTAGGCCAGAATGGCTGACACGGAGTCCTTTGATTGATGGGTTTAAAAGGCTTTTAATTTTGCCTTGAAAGAGCATGTGGCAGCACTTTCCCAAAGAACAGTCTGTTTCAAGACATATGAAGCCCTGAAAAATAAAGCCCTCAAAATTACAAGCCACTTGTGAATATCTTGGCTTATTGAAAAGTCCCTCTGGCTTCACGGGGAGTCACGTACTTCTGTTCTTTGCTGAACCAACAACTTATAATCCAGTTTACAAGACCCTTCACAATGAATAAATTGAGAAAGTGGTATTATGAACTATGATGAAAATGCAGTTCAACTATATCAAATTTTTTCCAAACAGTTTCCATGTAAATACAATTTTTACTGTAATCACCTCTTGCAAATTAAAAACTCACATTTTTTTTTATAGTTGGAACATCCAATATTAAACATTTTAGATAAATGTTTTTTACCTTTTTACCTCTTTTGCTTCTACATCTGATGCATTATATTTAACATTTCACAACTGTAAACTACCAGAAAAAAATATTCAGAGGGTCACAGCTCTCAGGGAACATCTCCTAACTCGGGGGTCCAGAGCTCAAGAAAGAACATGAGTAGGGATAAAATGCAGAACAGCAAAAAGGCAGGGAAAAATTCCAGCCAAGAAGCTTTAGGCAGGCACAAAGCACGGAAAGGAAGTGTGAGGAAAGGGCACAGGTGGCACAGAAAGCAACGAGACACAAAGGACGGGATCCTTCTCTGTTCTGTGCTCCTCCCCCAGTCAGGCTGCAGTCACTCTGAGGCTGATAATCAGGCCCACCTGGCAATGTGAACCAGGTGGGTTAACAGGTGTTTTGTTTTTTAAATTAAAAAAATACCAATTTTTGCATCCAACTCCAACTGCACTTAATTAAGTTTAGGTGAAAACACAAATTATAACCCAAAGGATCTCTGTTAAAAGCACTGGTCTGTAAGAATCTTACTCAGAATATTTATGTTTGCTTCAGTGAACTAGAAAGCAAATAATGTCTTGATTAGCTCGTTAGCCACTTAGCTGGTTCTTTCAAGGGGTACTAATGTATGTCACACACACACACACATCACTGTGCATGCACAACCTTGTCTTTGGATGCAGCCAGCCAGATTCCCAGCTGGGGCAGGAGCCAAGCCCTGCAGTGCTGAATTCACTGCATATCCACTGACACACCCACGCTCCTGTTCTGGCTGTGTCACTCAGGGATGTCTGCTTGGAAATTCAGCATTTCATTACAATTTACCTCAACTTTCAGGTCCTCTTTTGTTTCATTTTGGCCAAACCCGAGTGAGTTTCTCAGCTGCACAGATGGCCTGGGCTGCTTTCATGGGTGAAGTGTCCCGCACTTCAATTCCCCATCTAATGAACTGTGAGAACTGAGTTGTCGATCGATGCAATGATTTCTATGTTGATGAAGCAACAAATACTATCAGTAGTGGGTGAAACTGCCTCGCTTATGTTTTACAATGGAATACCATGAGTAATTTTTGTCTTCATCAAGTGACACAGCCTGTGCGGTCACCGAAGGGACCCCGAATCTTCATTTAGCCTACGAATAACGCCTGGTGAGCGGTTCCCCTCGCAGGACATGGGGCTGGGATACACCCGGACTGCCTGGATTCGGTGGGGAGGTGGTTGTTGTGATGGATGGTGGACCAGGCGTGGACATTGATACCGAGTGGCGCCGGGAGCAGCGGAGCTTCAGGGAGTTCATGCAATGCTTGCCCTCGGTGGGCTACGGAGAGAGGGGCCGTGCGGTGGGACCGAGCACCGGCGGCCACCCATCCTCGCCGCTGGGCTGGAGGGACTTACCTGGGAGCAGCCAGGACCCCGGGCTGGTTCTGCACCGCATGCAATGGTGCCAGACAGCCCCTGCCCTGGGCAACAGGCAGCTGGGAACGCGGGGTGGCACAAAGCAGGAAGAGCGGGGGGCGTACCGTGTCCATAGCGGGGGGCCACGGGGCGCCGCGGGGGCCACTGCTTGTGTCCAGGGCTGCCATAATACGCTTCTTCTTTTACGGGTGAAATATTTCCCTCACTACCTGACCGAGACCGAGCGCCTTCACTGTTACTGTCCATTGTAATTTCTACGGAGAAAAAGGGAACGAGCTATTAAAACATATCGTCGAGCGGCCCCGGCGGAGGCTCCTGCTGGCAGGCTGGGCCTGCCTTTGCTTTCTGAACTGCCTGAACACCGCACAAGCTCTGCCAGATGGCTCTAGAAATCCTCTACAGCAGAGGTGGGTCACAGAAACGTGAATCTGGATTTTTGTGCCTTTTTTTTTAAAAAAAAATTCACACAGCGTAAATATTGTTTGTTAGGTCTTTGGATAGGAGTCGTCTTTTGTTACGAGGTTTAAAGAATCCTACCTGCCGGATCTGCAAGGTCAAGAACACTGTAAACTGTGTTTCACCTTCTAAAGTATCAACCTAAAAACAAAAATTAATTAATTCACTTAAATCCTACCTGCAAGAAGATATTAGTCTAAAGAATTTAGAGCTTTGTGGAGAAAATATCTCAAAAAATTTAAATTACGGAGCATTTTGGAGAAAGGTTTTGCTACTGGAATCCTAAGAACACTGCAGTCTTAAAGGTCTTCCCACTTCTCTCAGAACTGCCTTAAGAACTCTCCATCACTAAAAGTGACCCTTCAACTGAATAACTCAGTAAAAACCCCCAGACATACCTGAAGAGGAATAAGCTGCTGCCATGAAATTTGGAATCCACATTTTTGAGCTACTGCTGAGGTTAAAGCTTCAGGTATTTAAGAAGCCTAAACTTTGACTCAGTCACATTTGCTTTCTTTTATTTTACTCTGCTTTTCCTTTTGTGGAACTACATGTTACAATGACACAGCTCTAACAATTTTCCTATTCCAGACTATCCTTGCAGTGCCTGTTCATGGGAAATATTCTCTGTCAGTGGGAGTTCAAACAGCGGGTTCAAATGTACACAATGATTTACTCTATGCTTTTGGATGCCCTATTTTTACTACATTTTATTCATCTGAGCTGTTGATATTTTTCATATCCTCTAGATTTTTTTTCTAGCACAGGAAGGAATTTTTTTGTGCAGAGTTTTATCAAGTGTTTAAACTTGCTCCAGTTCTCCCTAAAGTGGTATTTTGCAGTATGATGCTGAAAGTATGATAGAAATATTGCATGCTTACCTTTCAGCAACTTTAATCACTATTCTTTTAGTCAGAAATTGGGAGTCTGGAACTCTAAACCACATAAAGCCTTCCAACAGCTTCACAGCAAACAATATTTTTTGTTACATACTGGACATAATGCTCAGTGTTTCTTGTCACCAGCATGAGACAATATTATGAGTTATTTCTAATGGAACTTCCCAAAAGGGCATATGTAGATTGCAAATAATACAAATTACCATAATTAATTCTTTAAGTTACACAGAAAGAAGCAAAATCTCAATTATTCTTTTCCATTTAATGATCTGTTTGAGCACAAATTGACTATCACAACCTAATTTCTTTATCAGATTCCTAAGCTGTTGTTATTAAACTACTGAACAATGAAGTCACTGCTTAGTGGTTTGTGTGTCCTAACCTTGTTGACAGAAAGTGAGCTCTGATAAATTTAATCACTTCCCTTATTTTTTAATTAAAATGAAAATTAAAAGCAAACCCAAAGGACTCATTCAAACAAACTTCTCTACTGTCTCACTATCAAAACCTCATGTTTTAGCAGATAATAGAAAAGGAAGAACTTAGACACAAAACTTGCTTTAAGTGGTCCAAAGGTAAACCAGGAATCTTTACTCCTGTGAAATAAAGGCTGCTTTCAGAGGAAAAGAAAGAGGACATGAAAATCTAACATTTGTCACAGCATCATCCCAAAGCTGTTGGGTTCAGCTCCCAACACCCTGTCAAGAGAGGCACAAGAGCCTCCCTGGAGCTGATTCTCCTCCGTACCATTTCTACAGCAGTGTAATTCCATTGACATCTGTGAAGTTCATCCTGGTTTACACCAGGATGTGGGATGAGAATCAGACTCTGACCAGCCACACTGCATTGAAGAGACTAAGCAAGTTTCATGCATTTTGCAGCTGTGTGTGTTTTCTGATCTATGGTTTCAATAATAATAATTGCTCCTCACTAGATAGCCAAAGAAATGTGCTCACTAGTGGGATTTTGCTTTTAATTTACAGTACAGGCATCTCAATGTGATTCTAAGAAAAGGGAAAAATATTTAATATTCAAAAATAAGAGCATTCTTTAACGATCAGTCTCTTTCCTTCTGACAATCCCCATTTGTTAGATCAATTATTCACGTACAAGTCAGGGAGAATTGCCTGGCACTGCCTCCTTCTCATCGTGGTGCCCACGGTACTGACAAATGAAAGTCCAGATTAGGGACAGGAACCAGACCAACTTCACATCTTCATGGAGGAAAGTTCCATGAATAACTCACAGAACTCTTTCTGCATGTGTTTCCTGATTGTCAGTGTGAATGATTCTTATCTTTCAGTTTAGAGTGCAAGTTTTAACAGATACGTATTTGTCCATAGTGTCTTGATTCCATTATCTTTTCTCCACTACTTTTTGGATTTTCTGGTATTCACCAGCATATACATTAAGTCATAATTAAACCAGAATAGAGATGACTCTGTAAGAAATATCAAATCTAGTAAATACAGGCAAGTTCTACGAACTTGTTACACTTAACAGCTTCCATTTTCCCTGCCAAATTCCAAAAAGTAGTCAAGACAATGGAAAGTGAATGCAAAATGATGGCTGATGAATGGAAGGATGGATGGCTGAATGGATGGCTGAATGGCTACATCTGTTTTACTCATCATATAGTAATCCACCAGCAAAGTTCTTCTTAGCTAATATCTAACATTATCTAAGCCTAACCCATCTAAAAAAGCTCCAAAACTCTCTAAATTTCATGAAAAGACTCCCAGAGATGTCAATGTGTCAATTCAGCCCCCTGTGAGGCCCCAGTACACTCATTTAGGTGGTGATGGTTTCAGTCCTGTTTCACTCCATTTAAACTACAGAGGAGCCTGGTTCAAGACACGTGTCTCTTGTTTCATTCTCTTAAGGATTGCCTTCCCAACTCTGAGGCTGCAAAGAACAGAAATGCACCAATCTGTCCAACTAACCAATGGAAGGGACCAACATTGGCCGAGACCTTTGTGGCACTGCACTGCCATGAGAGGACCTTCGCCCTGCATGCTCCACCCTTTCAGGCCGTCCTGCAGATGCTGGATTACCTAAAAGCTAAAAAAACAAAAAACAACAACAGAAGAAAAAAAAAAACAAAACAGGTTTGTAAGTTACATGCATGGTAACATCACGGTTATATGGTTGGACATTAATCAGGTCAATCATATTTGGAAGCATAAGCTCTAAAGGCAACTAAACTTAGTTTTTAACTGAAAGGTTAGCTGAAAAGTAAATACTGTTGCCTGGCAAACCTGCAGAAGAATAAAATGGTTCCCTGATTTATGGCAGAGTTTTGTAACCAGCAGTCACACGTCAGAACAAAAAGAAAAGAAAAGAATAATTTTTGAAATATTCTTTTGCCTTTGTTGTTGCTGCTAAGGTGAAGTTTTTAACCTCCTGAAGAGCAGGACAAGCAGTCGTGAGCTGTGGAGATTGGACTGCACTGCCAAAGCCTCGCTCGTGTCCAGCTCTAGAGCTTCCTCCAGTCTGCAGCATGGGAACCAGGGCAGGTCCTTCTGGCTTTGAGCACACTGTGTTTCTAGAGTGGCCTTCGGCTCACCGAGCCTTTGAAAGGTCAGTGAAACGTGGAGACAGGAATGTAGACACACTTCAGCTCACTTCTCAGCTGGCTCTGTTCACTACCCTTGCAGAAAATACTGCTATTTATTTAGCTAAATGGTGCTATTTTAATGCTCTCCAGAGTTTATCGTGCAGGCATCGAGATTTAATACAGCTTGGTCTGATGGGAGAAATGAGTAAGGATCACTTCAGCATGAGCTGCTAAGGCTGGAAGAGCAGGCAGCTGATCTCTACTCTCATGTGAAATGCATTAGAATGGAGGTTTCCACTCTGGGCTGTTGCAGGCTGAGAGGGCAAAGAACTTGCTTTGGCCTTTAGGGAGCAGGAAAGCCTACGGATGCAACTCTCACACATGGAGACTCTTCTCCAGACCAATGGACAGAAATGCAAACAGCAAAGGCCCCGCAGAGGCATCCTCGAGGGGTACGGAATGGGCCTGGCCCTTCCCTCTGGAAGCAGCTCTTTGCCTGCATCCTCCTGCAGAGATGCAGTCTGCAACTTCAAAGGCAAGAAGAGATGGTCTACAAAGGAGGCAAAGTGGTGACAGTGCAGAGACAAGGCAGGAAATGAAAATATGATGAAGCTGTGACTCCAGAAATCTGGGTCACTCTCACACTGGGGAAGAGTCTTGATTCTTGTCCGGAGATGTTCCATGATAAAGAGCATATCCTGAAAATTCTGGGAATGAGATGAATAAAAACAACACGATGAAATGAATTCCTTGACAACAATAATTAAAAAAATAAAATTAAAAAGTACTGATGAAATATTTTCCAGTTAGAATGCAGCTTTTTTTTTTATTTTTACTTTTTGGATTTTTTTAAGCAACATTCAGATGGGCAAGATAAAGAAAAACAATCTTTTGGAAAAATTATAGTTCAGCTAACCCTTAATTAAAATTTAGATTCAGTTGTCCTTTAATAAAAGCAGCCATTATTGTAATTTGTTTAGTGGGAAAATCATTTTAAAGCAAATTAATCTGATTTCAGCGTGAAACAAAAGAGGACTATAAAGGAAAATGCAGAATAATAAACAAAAATCAATGGGGAGGGGAAAAAAGGGGGGAAAATGTAGCAGATGGGTCCAAAGGACGGACTCTAAAAATTAATTCAGGGAAAAAAAGAACAAAAAAGAACAAAAAATTAGGAAACGAAAGAAAACAGACTGATTTGGCAAGCAGATGTTAGAAGGAAGATTTACTTCACACACCAGAGAGTCCTCTGCATCTCTGTGGGGTGGCTTTGCAAGTGGCCCAGCTGCCCTAGAGTCAGCCAGTTTTAGGTTGGTCTTCCAGCCTCCCTGAGCATCTTCATTAGACCAATTATCTGTTCTATTACACTTCTGAATTTCATACTTTCTCTCATAACTGGGTTTGACCTGCTCACTCCTGGGCTCTACAAAGGAAGGACCCAAGTCACCGAAATCTTCTTCGATGCTGGTTTGTCTGGTTAAGGTTTTCCTGCGAGCAAGCAGTGGCCTCGTGCTCTTCCTGCAGGAGCAGTGAGCAGCCTCTGCGCAGCAGCGAGAGGCCACGGTGGCAGGAACTGCATCACAAGTGTATCTGAAATTGAAACGAGATTCCTCCTCTTCACTTCCACAGTCCAGTCCACTGTCCGGGCTCCTCGATAAGGACCGGCTATATTTGCATCCTTTGTCGTCTGCGGCAAAATCCTCCGTGCCTGAAATCCTGTGCTTGGCTGGGTACCAGAAGTTGTGCTGCTGGTCTTGATTGTAGGGCCTAGGTGGTCTAGAGTCTCTAGCTATTTTGGGGTTCTTTTTATAGGGCATACCTAAACCCTGCTTGTACAGCAGTTCAGAGTATTCCCCATCCTCTTCAGCTACTTCTGGAATACTGAAAAGCTTTTTACTGTGGTGTATCTGCTGTGAAAAGTCAGGCTGTTCCAAAAAAGTGGCTTCAGTGGTCTTATTCTTATCGCACTCCTTTAAGAGTATGTAATATTAAAAACCAGACAGGGAACAAATAGTGTGTGACAAAAATAAAATGGGAGGGAAAAGGGAGAAGAAAAGAAAAATAAAGACAGAATTAGTTTTAGAGCAATGGCAAACATAAGACATGCAGCTTATTTGGTGAAAAGGAAGTCATGCTTTGAAGGAGAATCTGTGGAAAATAAAGACATGGTTAAGAAGTTGCTGGGTGTCAGATACAACATGAGAGGTCAGTACAAACAACTGAGTGATGCTCTTAACAAGAATAAACCCATGCACTTGAAACAAAGCAGTAAAAGCCACATACAGGTTCCAGCATGGTGAATGAGAATGGCATTAAAACACGTTCCTTGCCCCATGCCAAGCTGCTATTTAATTTTAATTTGTAACCAGAACCCATATCTGAAAAGGACAATTCTGCTCTAGCAAACTTTCTTGCTTTTCATCTGTTAAAGCATCCTATGTAAGTAGCAAATATCTTAGATTTCCTGCCAGTGGAGAGCTATTCTGCATTAAAGGAGTTTTAGTTTCCTTTCTAAAATTCTAAAAAAACCAGCACCATTTTAAAAGCTTGGCTTCCACAGAAAGACCCCTGGGAAGCAGGAAACTTGGTCTGCACTGTCATCAAATCTCTCATCATAATCTTGTACCTGCTTGATAAAACCAATTTTTGAAAATCAACCTATTAGCAGAAGTAAGTAGAAGTCTCTGTTTGTACCAGAATCTTTAGTAAAAACTATGCCAGCCTGGGTGAAATAATCATTCTGAACATGACAGATATATTTTGTATTTTTCTATTCCATTTACAAAAAACGCTGGTTGGTCTGACAGATGAATCCTGTGATTTGCTGGACCCTGAGAAGAGACAAGAGAAGACAACACAGGAGGTGTTGGTTTTGACTGACAGGGTTTGTTGATTCTCCATCACGGAGATCATCTCTCCTTGCACTGTACTTAATGCCCAGATCAAGGAGACCTCTGGACACACCAGCGCCCATAAATAATGACAGGATCACCTCAGAGATTTCAGCAGTGTCTGTCTCTGAGCATGTTAAACTTAACCGGGTTTTGGGTGTTATCCCCTTTCAGGCATTAGGAACTTTCTAAGTGACCTTATGACTATTTCACCTATTTTTGTTCCTTTTTAAGATGCGTATCACACTTGTGAAACTTGAGACAAACTGCCATAAAAGTGGGAAAAAAAATCAGTATGAACAATGATAGTTTTGATACATCAAGAGAAGCATGCCTGGAAACCTTAATGGGTCTAGAATTATTTACTGCCCCAGTTAAGGTGCTGGACCTTTTTTTCTAAATATCAACTCTGACACTCCTAATTTAAAGCCAAGAAGTAAATACACCTTCTGATGCATAAATAGCAAGAACAATCTAGGGATAATTCTCTTTTTCTCCAAGGAAAGGGACAGAAGCAGCATGCAGAAGGATTTCAGTTTCAACCTTTATGTTAGTGGAGTAATAGAAACACAGATTATTTATTTTGAAAAAAATACCTGTCTCATTCCATATAGTATCAGAATAAAAAGACAATTTATAGCGCATGAAAGCAGTTACAAGAACGGTCAAAATTCTTGTATGCATGAGAAAATAGTATCAATTTTAGTTAAATTACAGTACGTTGAAAAAAAAAAAGTCAACCTGTGGGTTTTTACTTTCTAGGAAAACACAATTTGTAAAATTACTACACATATTAAAAACCAAATAAAATTTACATGTATAAATATAATATGGGAAATATATATTTGGTACTGGGTAGGTTCAATATTCTACTTATGCTTTAACTGTTTTATTAAAGTTGTGCTTCATGATGAATATTTTTGTGTAATGTTAAGGCAACATTTGACAGGTAATTCCTACTGTCTCTGGTGATTCTTTACGTCACTCTGGTGATTCCTTAATCAACACCAGAGCACAAGCAGTTCTGATCATCAAACAAAGCTGATCCAACTCCCTTTCTTATAAGAATGCTTGAAAGCCTGTGGAAGAGATGGGACTAGCACTGGATACAGGGAAAAATCAGTCAGACATGAAAACATAAGGGTTTTTTTTTCAATATGTACATATATTTCTATAAATCTTCTTGCTCAAAACAAACTCATTTTCTGGGTAGCACATGTAGTGTATCTTCATATAGACATGGGAAAGGTCCCCAGATGTAGAACAGAAATTGCAATTGCAACAATTGCATGTAGGAAAATAGTCAAATAGTTAACAGATTAGCTATCAAATAATAATAATAAAAAACAAACAAACAAAAGGAATAAAAGCATTAAAGCAGCCCAGTTCTAGGTCTAATGGTCTGCAAAACCCATAACTGACCAAAAGAAATGCTTTGAAGGAAGAATCAAAATGTGGAGGTGCTCCTGAGGGCTCCCTGCAGCCACACCTACCTTGAGTGCGTTGTGGGAGGTCACGCTGAGCCGCCGCCTTCCTCCATCCTCCAGCTGCATCTCGGAGTACAGCTCCTCCTCATCCTCCTCCATGATGTCCGACAGGTCGGAGCCCCTGCTGCTCTCCGTGTGGTACTCCTCCCCATGGCAATAGTGAGGCTGATTGGCAAGGGGAGAGAGCAAATCTGTACAGCCCGTAAAGCTGAAAATCCCCGGCTAACAGCAGAGCATTTCCTAGGTTTGAATCTCACGCTGAGAACGGCATATCCATCACAGCACGTGGCTTGCTGCCCTGCTCTAGTGGAGGGATCACAGATGAAGTTTGGTTTGCCCATTTATGACATCCAGTCTTAATCCCAGGTGATACAAAAAAGGATATCTCCACTCACAGCATCAAATCTAGTTTTAGCGTTGATTAAGTTCCCTCGATTTAAAGAGGTCCTTCATGCATCAGTGGACTTGCTGACCAAACTGTAAAAGCCCTCGGGTAATTCACATATCATCTGCTCTTCACAGCTGTTCCTGACATCACATTATAATTTAAGAGTGATCAGCATTTAATTCTTGCAGGATGTTACCACCATTGTATGATATAGGTAGCTGATGGCATTTGAAGCTTTAATTTGCTTGAACATTGTAGGAACAGACCAGCTAAAACACTGGAAATTTGGGGCAATGTTCATACTTTTATAACAGCTTGAAGGTCTATAATAAACAGAACCAAAATTCCAGAAAGTCTCAGAACTAATACAAGAAGGAATGTTGTTGCTTGGACCCTTCCATATAGGAGGTCAGGTATTTGGCTAAAAGGTTTATTTGACTATGCCGAGACATAAGAAAATATCTCCTTTCTAGAATTTAATTTTCTCTTGAAAGTAATGTAATAAATTATTTTATATTTGTTTTCAGTGGGGTCAGACTAAAAACTATGCAGCTCTGCAAAATTCTTCTGGCAACATCTTTCTGTTGCTTGCAGCATGCCAAGCATATACAATGTTGGTTTTCTGTAATTAGGTTATTAGACCCCAGGTTACAGCTTGGATGGAACACAGAAATTCTTCCCACTTTCCCCTTTTCTCACAGCATGTTTTCATATGCAGTGCTGACGCCACAGTGAAAAACCCAAGACCCAAACATGACAGTCCAGTCACATTTTGTATTTCAGCTTTTCCATCTTCATTGTTTCGGATTCCAGAGCCTAAGCCTGGAGGTGCCAGGTGCATTCAGTTCCCAACAGGACACACATCTACCTCCCCACGACTGCCTGTACAGTTCACCAACACAGCCACAATAATCAGGAGGTGACCCAGACAGCCTGCTGAGCTTCAGAAAATACTTGTGTCATGTCAAACACCTGACTCAATGACAGAACCAGGCTACTCACTTGCTTTCCCAGTTCTGACCCTTTTAGGAAATCATCAACTGAAGCTCCCCTTCTTTTGACATTCGGAGAATCGTAGCCGTCCTCCTCCTCATCTGAGTTGGCATACTGGGCTGCATTACTCCTCTCGCTGAAAATGCTCCTCCTCTCCATCTAGAAGAGCAACAAAAAATGGAAAATCATGAAGCAGATTGTTCCTGCAACCAGTGGAAGAAATGGCAAATATAAGGACCTAAGCATGCACCATTTAAATGTACTCACAATCCAGAGCAATGTTGGTTCTCCCTGACTGTAACCTTTTAGGAGATTTCTAGAATTTTGTGCTTATTGTATTAATCTCACTTATAAACAATTGCATGATTCTATGTGATCAGCAGCTTGGCTGCTTTCTTCCCTGTATCGCTTACATCAAAATTCTCAGTACTCCACAATCAGAGGCTGCTAACACAGAGACTGATTTCCCCTTGGCAGAGGGTTAGTGGATGACCTCAGTACAAAAAGAGCTTTACAATAAGACTCTGGGCTCTTCCTCTGCTCTGAGCTGACTCTTGGCCTCAGTTACTAATTCCCTCTGCTTACTCTCCTGGCAATGACCATCAGCCACCTCACAGGCTGCACGAGGGCGGGGAGAAGGCACTGAGCTTTTTCTGCAGCAGCTTACACAAGGGAAGAATTTCTACCACAGGGGACTAAACATGACAAATATCACTGGCAGAATTTGATTTAATTTAGAATGAATTCATCTGTAAACTTCTGTCCATATTCCTGAATTAAACATTTCAAGCATCACTTAAATTAATGTAATTAAACATGGTTCAGAGAATATGTTATGTCAGCATTTCCCAAACTAGAAAAAGTATTTCTGTTCTCTTTCCTTGTATAGTTCTTAAATAAACTTTCACCTCAGAGGGCCAAAGAAACCAATTGCCTTTTCTCCCTCTATTAAATTTATTCCACTTTATTTATAAAGAAAAGGAAGCTATATACACATTCATACATATGCACTTATCCGACCTTATTGATCCAGAATTATTCAGGTTCTTAAAAGCTGGCTCAAATGTTTCCCAAAACAGGGACAGTCAATAAGTTGGGGCTGTTAAGACACGTGTGAACTGTCAAAATTAATGGAGCTATCTTGAAGATACGATGGGAGACCAAAACCTGGACATAACTGATGACTGCCAGATGAAGGACCAAGAGAATGTATGAAATCAGTGACACTACAGCTTGCAAAAAGTAACAGACAGTTGTGAGCAGCTTGTGATGAGAAAGTAACTGCCCAGGGCACTGGGAGTATTTAAATATTGCATACTTGTGTAGGAAAACCAGAGTGTGTTGTCAGGATGCACAGACATCGGCTGCACTGACCCGAGAGCCTCAAATATGGGATTTAAATGAACTAACAAACATCTGAGTCACTGCAGTAGCCACGGATCATGATGGTGCCCAGACCAGGGAGTGTCCCAAAGGCAGTGATGGTGTCCTGTTGCAGCTGCAAGAAGAGCTGCAATGAAAAGCAGTTGTAAACATCTGTGAAAATGTAGCACTGAGAAGGGAAAATATGTAAAATTGCCTGTGGGTCCATGACATCAGACACAACAGTGCTTCATATGCACAGAGTTTTAGCACACTGCTTCGTCTCAAACTGCGGATCCTCAGAGGTCAGGAATGATTATCCATTCCTTAAAGCACATGATGAAAAAAATCTTTTGATGGCAAATGCCACAATGAACAAAACCAGGCTCCTCCCCCCCAAAAAAAAGCCTTAAGAAAAAGCTTGCCTTTACCCTATTGCTCTCTGCAACCCTTTGTGCAGCTTCTCTTGCCATGGCTTTTGCGACGGTGTTTGGGACGGGCGTGCCTTGGGGCTGAGGGAGGATCCGGTTGGGCGATGGAGACCTCCTGCCCTGGAGGGTGCCGTGGAAGTTGGGGGGCTCGAGTGTGTGTCCATGAACAGGGGATGCCGAACGAGTCTGCTCCCACGACTCATCCATTTTTAAATGTGGACCTAAATGTTCTTCTTTGGTTTCGGGGGCTCTGGCACTTGCTAATGGCTTAGATTTGGGAGCAGTTCTGGGGTGAGGGGTTGGAGGCACCAGGAGGTCAGGTGGAATGGCAGCAACAGAAGAGTCCACTGATTCCCCTTGTGCAGAGAGCGTTCGAACAGTCACTTCCTTTGCTTCCAAACTCCTTAGTCTCAGTAGCTCCACCAGTGTGTTCTCTGCTGTTGGGAAGATCACCTCTGCCACCTGGGTACACAAACACACAACTTAGGAGCGTGAAAACATCTCCTTCCCTCCCCTCAGCCCCACTGAAGCACAACCTTCAAAGTCCTAACACGGAGTCAACTATTGCCAATTCCAAGCCATCTGCAAGAGCCCACGTCAGGTTTCCACACCACCTATCACCAGCTGTCTTTGATCCTTTTGACCCCTTTGTCCAAAAGGAAACTGATGAGCAAGTTAAGCACAAACAGAAGAACAGGGTCCACTGAGGGCTGAGAACCCTCTGCGGGCATTCAGGGGCTGTCACATCTTCAATGTGGCCTTTACCTGTCAGCTGAGATTCCCCCAAAGTAGATGGTCTCTGTAGTGCTGGGAGGAGAACTCACCCGTGTCCCTTTCGCGTAAACACCGTAACCTGTGACGTTGGCGCCGTGGGAGGTCCCCGTGGCCGTCAGAGCCGGGGGCTTCCAGGACACCTGGAGGGTTCCTGGTGTGGACCCAGCCCGGACAGTGACATCTTGAGGCGGAGCTGGAGGACCTAAGGAAGATGGGACTGGTCACTGCTGCTGGAAACTACAGATCTCAAAGCTTCTTTCTTTTATTTTTATTTTTTTAAAAAATATATATTTTTAAAGAAGACAATATATCCTTATTCCAGTTAATACGTAAAATCAGCAGCACAGGCTCAGCAGGTCACGGTGCAGGAACTGACCCTCAGCTTACAACCATTAACTAAGCTATACTTCTTTATAAGATAAGCCTGTACTTGCACCTTGCTCTGGATCTGCTTTTAACCCTCCAGGCTGCATAGCTGATTCTCTGAATTGCAGGAGAAGTTAACAAAAAAACAGAGTGAGGAAAAGGCCTGAGGTCGGCGCTGTTAGCGGAAAACTGCTGCAAGTGGCAGCAAAGTACTTTTTGGTACATATATCTGCACTCAATGCACACCACAAACTCAGAAATCACTTCCAATTCTGTCTCTCTGGACCATCAGTGGCTACAAGTTGCAATTTAAGGGCCAGAGGCACAGGGAGCTAAGGTGCAATGTGGGCTGCAAGCTGAAACTTCAGCATTTTCCACCAGCAGCATGCTGGTTAAAGAACAACTGGTCTCAGAATCTTCTCTCTGCACTGAAGAAAAAAACACATCCACTGACTTCTTGGGGCATTTACAGTGTGTTAGTGTAACAGCACTCCAAACACATCCTTAATCAAAAGACATTATCCTCCTATAGACAGTTCTACTTCGGCCAGAAAGCCAAAATAAAAATATCATAGATATTATTAGTTCATAATTTTTTCGAGCATCTCATTGTGTTAATTTAACAGCCCAACCCCTGAGAGGTGTCCATGCTAAAACATCTCACAGGCAGGGCTCAGCTGGAGCCTCCAGTGCGGAACAGGCAGGCCAGCACAACCTGTGGTTGCTGCGAGTTTGCTTTTCCCAGGGAACTAAGCACAACCAAATTCCTGTTCACCTTCCTGAAAGGCCACAAATATTTTAACAGTGTGCCCCATACATGTGTAAATGCCACATGAGGTTCAGCCAGCTTGCTGGCACACTGCCAGGGCATTTCACTGGTTTGCTGTCACTGAATATCAGTCTCTGCTGGGTATGGAAATCAAATTATGGTCATATTCAGGACCACACAGGCACAACAGGAAATGTTGGCTTATACCGTCTCCTGCATCTATAATATAAGGAGTCTCCTACTTGTCCTTGATTAGATGACCTTGGGTAGGTGAATCTATAAGGACAGATGTTGCATTTTTTTTTTCAGGTACTGCCATACACCCCAAAAATCATTATTATCCAAACAGATTATCCTTTAATTCACCACATTATTTCTGCTCTAGTTTTCAAAATTACTTCTGTGTTCCTAAATAATGGGAAATGACTGACAAAACTTACCACCATTCCTAAGTAACAATTAGATGGGAAAAATCCTCAAACTTTTCAAAACACAAGGGATTTGTTGACTTTACAAATTCAACTTGTACAATGTGATTACAACTTCACAACCAAAATGCATTTACACCCCCTAAATGACTCTGTGGTCCTCTTAGAGGTCTGTGTTGTTTTTCATTAGAGAAAATGTCTGTAAAAAGTGCTCTTTAAGATATACAAATAAGCAAAAAATAAGTAAAACTGGTTTTTCTCACCGTGTTGTTGACACCAATGACACCAGTGAATATAAATTACTACCAGAAATATTATAACTGGACAAATTAAATACAAATGGAGATTACTCTGATAAAACCCTTAGCATGTTATCTGAGATCATGATCTGAAGTTTAGCTCCCAAAAATGCATCTGTCCTTACTCAGGAACAAAGAAGACAAAAATGCAGGACAGGAACTCATTTTAAAAGCAATATAATAGTCCCCATTCTGCTCATGAAAGTGACAAGGATTAGAGCAGAAAGTCAAAGATTAAGTTATTTGATCTAGTACTTTCAGAGAAACTTAACTGGAGAGTTTTGGGGTAGGGAGAAAAATATCAAACCTGCTGGCAATGTAGAAAATTCCACAAAGGCTTCCTTTTTTTCTCGTTGTTCCAAGGGAAGCTGCCAGGGCATCTGATGGGGCTTTGCCATGACCTTCACCTTGTAGGACATATTGGGCTTCAAATTAAAAAAATGGTACTTGTAGCTAGCAGCCTTGACAATGTCAAATTCTTCCTCATTAAGAAAGATGACGTGACTGTAATTACTGTTTGTAGGGAGCCAGGACAGCTCAGCAGAAATCTGGGTTATATTGTCCACTTTAAGATTCGAGGGGGCTACTATGACATCCTTCCCAACTAACAGAGTGCACTGCAGCTCGTCGGAGTTGCCCTTGTTTGTGATGCTCTGGATGGATATTCGGTATGTGCAAGCAGAAATGTTGAGCTTTTCTATGAGAGCTTTTGTCCTGCTTCCCAAGGCGACGTTCATGCGGATTTCTTTGTCAACCAGGACGTTGTAGCTGCTAATGGCTCCCCATCCGGGTGGCACTACCGGTGGCTCCCAGCCCACAATGACACTTTTGGCTAGTTGTTTGATAAGGGTGATTTTTCTAGGATAAGGCACAATGTCTTCTCCAATTTCATCAATGTTCACATCCAGAGTCCCTGCGCCGTTGCTGATTACGCTTGAGTCTATGTGACTTGGTGGACTTATCTCCAAGAGATCTCCTTCCAAAGTAGGACCCGAGTGGTTGATAAAATTCTGATCTTGTTCACTGCTTAATGTGCTTGATAACCGGGTCTCATTGTCTTGGACAAAATCCACAAAATTTGAAGGGACTAGTCCTCTTTGTCCATCTAGAAGTTCTCCTGGTGAGAAAGAGCAATGCCATTAGAACCCTTGAAGGGGAACACCTCTTTCATGTCAGTGCCTTGAGAGCAGACAAGGTGAGGAAGAAGGTAGGAGTGAAAAATGTACATAAAAAACATTCACGCTTTGAGAACGTAAAGGCTCAGTGCGGGAAGCACCAGAACTGCCAGGAAGCTTCCTTGTCAACTGAAATCTTGCCAGTAGGAAAAGCTGCCACTATAAAATATCTTATAATTAGCTTTGCCTGCAAGGAGCGGCTTTGCTGGTGCAGAAACTCTCTTAATTAACAGAAGGATGATAAGGGTAATTTTAGCAACTGATTTAGTAGTAGACGAAGGAGAGAATTTGGAGCGCGTTTGACAGACGAACTGATTTCAATCTGCATGAATTAGCATGAATTCATAGATTAAAAAAAGCAATACCTTCATAGAAGCCATCTTCATCCATATCTCCGTACACATAAAGGTACTTTCCTGCCGTGAGAGGGAGCTCTGCCTCCGGATTTTCGTTTGGTCCATCGAAGGGGTTGTAGCTGCAAAAGGGTACAGGAAACACTGAGCAGGAGGAGATGCACAGCCCTAAGGCTTAATTTTTAAAGGGAATTAAAACAAACACAGGTCTTTTCCAGTCCCCACATTCCGTTTGTTTGAGATGTTTTATGTGTCTTTTACAAAGGTTTAGTAACTTCTACGGAGACAAGGTAAAAAAAGACAAAACCAGTGAGCGACAGATAAAGAAGCTAGTGAGAGACAAAAAGTACTTATAAAGGACTTCAATCTGTATCCATCCTGAAAGAAATTAGCAGTCACCAAAATTTTTACCACCACAGGACTTTATAGATTAAATTTTAAAGTGCAAAGTGAAGACGTGACAGACTTCTGTATCTTCCCTTGCTTGAAAAAGGAGTTTATAAGAACAGACTGAGCCATCCTGTACAGAGTAGGAGGTACCATTTCATGTCATTGAGACATTGAAGGTGAGAAATACAGTGTCGTGTCAATTAAAGCACATGGACATGGCCCTGTTTTGCAGTCAGTGCAAACAGGAAAGGGCTCTGTTATCTATAACACTGATTTAATGTAATAATTCAGTGTGTGAATAAAGTGAAGGAAAACCTAAAGTGGAATATCATTTATGTAATGAGATAGGGGTTTTACCTGTAACGGGCAATGCAAAGATGGACTTTCCCAGAATATCTCTGCTTTGAGGTATTGGAATTCTGATCATTATCCATCTGCAGAGGGGATAACAGAAAAGATTTCAAAAAGCTGCATGAGCAGTTTTCCTGACAGGTGATATAAATCAGACAGTGAAAATGCAACATCGAGAGAAAACAAGAATTAAATTCTAAGATGGGGCATAACTTGTTAATTTTACTCAGAAGGGCTGATACCGATGACAAAGGACTTAGGACAAATGCTGAGTTTAGAGCTGGTGCAAATGTCCATTCCGAACACTTGGAAACAATGAGTATCACACAAAATATACCCCCTTGCCAGTCCAATCCAATTCACAGCATTAGCATCTGTCGAATTCCACCCTTTCCACTAACTGAAAGAAATCTGTTTCCTCTGAATTTAATTCAATTCTGCAAAGCCACACATTTCTTCCATTACAAATCAGGTCTACAAAACCTGGAGATTAAATTGTGGTGCTGAATCAACACAGACTCTGCCTAATTTAGCTCTCCACCAGGCATCTCACTGGTAAAACAGTAACTCTAGTAGAGGTTTTAAAGTGAGAGACAAACTTCCCTCCACTTATTTTACAAGATGCTGTGAGTCATTTCAGAAAAAAAATGACCAACTTCTTGTCTGTGCTTGAGAGAACTTCAATTAAGGTAGAAATACCAGGTTAACAGTGGGATCAAATAACATAAATCGCCTGAAAATTGCCCGAAATCTTAAAGGGGGAATACTGAACTGCAACTTTCACGTCTAAACTGGTCTCTGTCAAAAGTACAGCTGAAAAATCCTGAGTTAAGTCACTTTTCCTCCAAATGAACTCTTAAGAGGTGGGTTAGCCCAGCACACACTATTCTACCAACACTGAACTCCAGTGAGGA
The DNA here is from genome assembly GCA_013396735.1 of Grallaria varia. Taxonomy (NCBI): domain Eukaryota; kingdom Metazoa; phylum Chordata; class Aves; order Passeriformes; family Formicariidae; genus Grallaria; species Grallaria varia. Next base: position 125,430 of record VWZG01011744.1, on the reverse strand, counting down.
GGACAGCAATAGCCAGACAACAGGGATTGTCCCCTGTGCAGAATTTGGGGATGTATGCACACTTGCAAGGATTATCACCCTGACACCTCCCTGTGGGCTTGTCACCAAGTGCATAACTCAACCAATAATGCTTATTCTAGAAGACTTTGTTACCAGTAACAACCAGTGCAGTGGCAAACATTTTTTTGCAGAGTATCTCTTTTTTTTTTTAAATTTATTTCAGACTTCCCAGCATTATGCTCCATTTTTAGGTTTTATTCACACACTTTCCCTTAGGTCTGGATATCTCTAAAAAGGAATGGAGCTTAATTTCTGTGAGCTTGCATAATGTAAGTACGTATCACATAATTACACTCTAGAAGGCACAAAATGTACAATTCTGCAAAAGAGGGCCACGACATTCTCAGCGAGAGATAACTCAAAAATAATAGAAAAAGGGAATTAAATTTGACGTGTGCTTTTTTCTGTTCCTTGCTGTTAGTTCTGCTTCCCTGAGTCTCCTTGCTAAGCTGCTTTTTCTGCTTTCACTACTTTGGGCTGCTTTTTCTGTGGCCTCTTCAAAAAGCAGTGAATGCTTCCATTTTTCAGTAATGCTGCTGCACAAATATACACAAATATTCCGTGTGGATAATCCTTAGATATGCCCAAGGAATTACTACTATAGAAGAATCTAAGATTTTGTTGAATATCGTACACCACACTCAGGCTTGTGAACCATTTAGAAACATTTTGTTTCTGTCAATTTTCACAGGTTCAGTAACAATGAACATAACACAGAGAGAAAATATGCACACAGTTGCCATTTAGTTACTCTTGTAAAGATTAAAAAAGGGATTCCAGACAACAAAGTGAGGGGTAAAAACAAAAGATCTTTTTCCTCATGAGTATCTGCCCATACAAAACAGGCTTATAGTATTTAATAGAAAATAATACCTTTCTATAAAGTTTCAAAATTTGTCCTATACTTTTATATGTATTTATAACGTTTGTCCTAAATATTAACAATATAAACAAACAGCTTGTTATGGCACCTTTGAAGAGCTTTTATGAGCTTCCTATTGGATTTCTGCTGGAATTCTACTGAAATGCATCACTCCCTGGAGCAGAGGAGCCCCCATAACATCCATTTTCAGTAACAGATTTAAAAAGACTCACGTCTGAATCAAATCTGCATCTTGGGGTACCAGATCTTGACTTGGACAGGAATGTAGGTTTGACAGACAGTTGTTCTGGTTTGTCTCCAGAGATCTGAAGGGGTCGTATAAACTCTGAAATCACACAGCGACTGCCAGAAGGACTTTCATGACCTGGCAGTGAACAAAACACACACGAGAATAAGTAATTGCTCTCAAGCAGAAACACTGCCAACTAATAAGCAGCACTGAGTTATTTTCTTCTCCTGTTAAAAGTCCTGCTAGAAAAAGACTACAGTAGGTAGACTATAGAGCATAAAGGTAGCTAAGCCTACTAGTTCCAGTCTTTTGGTCAATTGCATATCAACAACATGTAATAAAACATAATGTAGAAAGCAAAGATATTTTAATTCAAAAAATTCAAAGTTAAATTTTCCCCTATTGAAAGAAGTCCCCCTTCATTCTGAGCACCTTAATATGTTTGGAGAAGTTGTCTGACATGCTGTTTAACATACCCAGCACTAAAAAGCTGCTGTTAGAACCTTTATTTCTTTTGGGGAGTCTGTCATATGCTGGAAAGTAGAACCAAGTCATACATGTCTCTTCTAAGAGAGTGACTGAAATGATAATGATTCAATTGGCAGGATATTCATTTTGAAATGAAGTGGTTTGACTTTTGGCAGGAAGGAAGTGCCAAGAGCACCTGCTCTGTACTTCGTAAGAGTCCCTCTTTAACACCAGTATTAAAACATGCAATTTGATCACAGTGCCACCTCTCCAGTTTCTAGAAAAGGGAAGACTTGGGCTATGAAATCCTTTTTGAATATTTTCATTGTGCTTTTTAAAAAAGAAAAAGCCAATATTGCACACTGACTAACCTAGGGAGGCAGACTTACAGGGGTTTCACCACTCTTATCTCCTATTGACTCAGGTGAAAATCAGGCCTAGAGGTGAGGGAGGACAATTAAGAAGAACAACATCATCAAGGTTGCAAGACAGACTAATAAAGCATAATATAAAATACTCCTATGTTTTCCCCTTTTATTGTTTAGTCCCTAAACCACATGAAAGCAGGAAATTGTAAACTGAGCTCAATTATACCTCCAGCACGAGCAGGAGTTATAGCAAAGCACAGCCCTTTGCTGACACATTCAGATAGGCAGAGTGCCTTCTCCTTTTCATTACCATAATGAGCTTATGCTCTAATTTTTCAGCCCCTAAATATGTGTAGGTTCAGCATTTCCCCTCCTCTTCTGCCAGAAGTCTGGACAGCAATGTTTTGCTCCTGAATTCCAAACTTCCCAGACCACCTCACCAGGAATTATCAGTGGAACCTCTTTATTCACACTGCAGAGGAGAATAAGCTCCAGGAATACCATCAGAGGGTTCTTTTGGTGTTCTCATTAGTCCAATATGATTAATTTTCTCTGCATCATTGTAATTTACAGCAGGACAGCTTAAGCACATTGACAGCAGGGAAATATACAACTCACCATACAAAAGATTAATTACACCCAGCGCCGCTTACAGCAATCCCCAGGCTGGGAAAGGGCACATTTTTTATTCTTGGAACCTTTCTCACATATATAACAGGAAAGTCATCCCTGTTCAAAAACCTTTAGCCAATTTAGCTCCTTCTGTTTGCTGTTAATGTGCTTGCCATATCAGCCTGTCAGCGCCAAGCCTATAAATAATTGGGCCAAGTGTGATTATTCATTCAAAGGAAACTGCTGTTTGGTCTCATACCTCCTGGATTCTTCAGGAATTAGTTGCACTACGTACCAAATGTGCAGAAAGATTCTAGGACAGTCCAGCCCTTGCTTTGCATACATAGAGGATGAAAACTAGGATAGGAACATGCATCATCAAGAACTCTGGGAATATCAAGATGATGGAAGATATCAATCTGGCTTCTTTTTTTCACTTGCAAAACAGGGTACATAGAACTTGCCCTGAGTCTTTAATATATAGAAAAGCGGGTGGTGGTTGTAATTGCATTAAGTGACTGGCCACATCTACAGCTCCAGACAGTGCTGAGCCTACACAGACCCCTCACTTCCCATCAGGGCGATTGGAATATCCATCAGTGTGTGTGAAAGTGCAGGTTCTGCAAAATGGATCTGTCTTCCTAACTGGACTAATTGCTGCCTTCAGGGTTCTCTGTTTCTCTATTTATTTGGCTATTTGTGCAGAGGGGCATCTCCCTTCTCAATAACATCCCCACTGGGTGCCACCAACTCCTGTCTCCTCATGAAGAAGTTGTGAAACCACAGCAGCTGATCCTCTAAGGCTCCTTCCATGCTGTGGGACTGCTTTTCTCTAGGACCACAAAGGGATCTGGTTCTTAAAGCAACTTAAAAATGACTGCATTTTCAAGGTTTTCTAAATATCTGCAATAAACTGGAAAGAAAGGATTTTCTTGTGAGCCTTATCATACAACTTTAGCAATTAGTTCCTGTGTATTCTGGAGAGGAGCCTTTTTAAAAGGTCATGAGACACTTAAATTATATATGTAAATTCATGCTGATTCTATGCACATAGAGCCACATTTGGATTAAAAAAACACCAAACACAAGCATCATCAAGTATGAAGCACATTCCTCCTGAAACCTCCTGAATCTCTGCAATCTCCTGCTCATTTCCACAGAGGATGTCTCCTCCTGCAGGTTGTAAATACAGGGTACAGACCAAAAAAAAAGCTGCTTTTAAAAACTGGCCTAAATTTACCTCCAAAAACCCAAACTATTTCAAACCTGGTTCTCTTGTTCATCCAAGGCAAATATACTGATGTCTCTGGGCTTGAGCAACAGAATGTGGAGCAACCAGACCTAGAGACTTGCTAACTGGAAACTAAGCAAAAAAAAAACCCCAAACAAAACACCTTTCCTTTTATATTTACCCTCTGCAAAACACAGAGTTAAAAATGAAAAATACAAGAGGTCAGCTCATAAGAACATGCAGCAGCATCTAGAAATGTCTCTTTTTTTAATCTAAATACTAGAGAAGAACCGTATAAAGCCACAGGGTTCATGTCCATAAAGTCTTTGTAAAATCCACATATGTTCAAAATGGCCTTTATTTTCCCATGGCTGGCAAGTATCTGTTAAGGAAGTCTGAAGAACACCCTTTTAAGGGAAAAGAAAGATCAGTGGACCTAATTTAAATGTTTCAGGAGAATTAAAGCTGGCCATACTTGCATTACAATTAGACTCTCCATTTTATTTATTGCAATTGCTGATTCCACATGGACCACTTCAATTATCTAGAAAGACCATTTAAATGAACCTCTTATCTGATGAATAATAAATCTTAAGGTTTCTATATCTGATTGTGACATTATTATATGCTTAAAGTGAACTTTTTATGCCCTAATCCATTCTGGCTAGGTTTATTTCATTTCCTGATACATTCAAACATCACCAATTAAGGCAAAGCAGCTGGTCATAAACTGATCTCATTTCCGTCATTTGCTTTGCTTTGAAAGCTGTCCCTGTGTTCCCTCTTGTGTTCTTTCTTCCTCACACATAATAAAAATAATTACACTTCTGGTTTGAAGAACTTGCTGTACATTGCCATCATTATTGTGAAAGGGTTGATTTCAATAATTAGAAATCCTGCCCACTTGCTCAAACATCACTTTATTGTTATCAGTGCATTCATACTGAGAATGAATGTTGTCCAAGGATTTCTGATGTTTATTCACTAGTGCTGCAAGCCGTGAATTCTAAGACATAAAAATCAAAAGGTTATGAGAAAAGGTTTACAGATCAAGGTCTTTAAAAGCCTTCAGTGCAGATCTGTCTGTGTTTGCTGTGCTTTTACTCAAGGTTTACACTGAATGTATCTGTTTAGCATCTCTTGAAGGTTTTTAAAAAGGTTTTTCCATTAGTATTTTAAGAATAAATATAAATTAGCTTGGGGAGTTTGTCTGAGCACCTTGAAAAGTTGAGCTGATTCTCATTTGAGGGGCCTGCTTAAATCAATTGCAGTGGTCCAGGCTGGACCTTCACTGCCTAAAGGACATTTCAACACCTAAAGACCTTTTCTTCAAAATTAATTGTTGCTTAGCAAATCACGTCCTTAGAGACATAAGAGCTTAACGCTGCTGGTATTGAGGCAATTTCTAATAAATTCTTATGGCTACCACGTAATGCCTTCAGAATTCTCACTTTAATACCCACTATCCATAAAAGCCATACAAAAGCCTACGAACTGATATGCACCCCAGTGGGCAAGACTGCCAAGAGCTCCAATTTTGGGTTCAAGAGCCCAAGACACGCGAAATACAGAGTTACTGAACTGAAAGGAAAGAGGGATGTCACCTCGGCTCCTCTGGACTCGGTTTCACATTGAGTTTAGCACCCTTCACTGAAAATAACCACTCGTCTGGAACAGCAGGGAAATGATTCGTGATTTCTAGGACCTGTTCCTCAGAATTTTTCTAGAAACTTAAGATAAAAAAGTTGAGACTGTTTCATATTTCCAGCTCCTTTTTGTACTCGTTTTATAACAACTTTTGGTGAATTTGTAAATAATGGGAATTAAGTGACAGCTGTTTCTTTGGAGAACAAGTGGAGTCATTCCATGGGTGACACTGAGCTGGTGAGGACGCTCCTCAGCCTTGAGAATAACATCTCAATAATACACAGTCTGACAAGTGATTTACATGGAAGTCACTTTCAGGTGTCCTCGGGTAACCTCTTGCCTCGATCTTTGCCATTTTCCCATGAATAATGGAGCGTTTACAAAGCTCTGCATTTGGGAGAGTCGTTGCCTCTGGCAACAGGAGATGACCTGGGGAAAGTTCAACACATCTTGGATAAACCCAGGCTGCTGACTACACTGGGCACTGCAAGGGGAAGAACAAAAATACTAATGTAAATCAGTTTTGATTTTTTTTTTTTTAACTTTACGTTCTCCATTTCTTTTGAAACTCAAATCAACAATACTTTTGTTGAGACTCTTCTGTCTCTAGAACAACTGGGAGTTACACGTTTAAATACTACTCTAAACAGAGTTAAAAGTTTAAATGTGCCTTTGCACAGTTTAGCAAGCAATTGTAGAACTTATCCCTATTCAGTTCTGTTAAAATATTTCCCATGAAACTCATTTTCAACCAAAATCACTTTATGCCAGAATCTATATTTTGTAGACAGTGTTTGCTTCTCTTTTATTTCTTTGTTTTTTAATATTTTACTTCAAATTTTTTACAGACAATTGCATCTTTTCTGTTGAACAAATGAAATTAAGCCAAAACCATTTTATGTCTGTCAAAATACTCCATTCAGCTTCCCCATTTTCTCCCCTTCTCCATTTAAGCTTTCCTTTTATGCAATTGTGGAGGTCTCTGTGCTTGCTTTCCTCGTGAACTACAACTTCAACAGGACACCAGACTCTGTCCCTGACCCAGGAAAGGTTTTACCACAGAGCCTGGCTATGCATACAGTCCTTCTTACAACAGAAGTATATTTTTACATAAGGAATACGTAATTTTAATGCGGAACTGGTTCCTTATCACTACACCCAACAACAATTAGGGAGGATTCTGCTCACAGCAGTGCCTGAATAAAACTGGATCAAGCTCCACGAAGGCTTAAGAGACACTCTGAAATTGAAACAAGCCATGAGACAGGAACAGGAGTGGATTCTGCCCTCCATTTATGCAGCAAACTATTGACATCACAGACTTGCATCTTAAAACCTCCAGGGCAGAACAGACACCTCCACATAAAATGCTGGTCCTTACCTTTGCCTATAGAAGTGGCTATTCCATTCATTAACTGGGATAGAGATTTGCCAGGAGAACCCGAGATATCTGAGGATGCCAACGTGTTGCTGCTCAGCAGGTCAATCTTCCCCGCCTGCTGCCGGAACTTCTCCAGTTCTCGGGACAGGAGGTTAAACTGCTCGCTCTGGGTCCGGCATTTCTCCTCCAGCTCTCGCACCTTGGCCTGCACAACCAGGGCAGAACAGAGACATGGGACTGAGCTCAGAGCCAGCTCTGACTCCATCAGATTCCTCGGAAGTACAAGGAAGCCAGGAGAGGCAAACTATTTGGGATGAACAGGCTCACAGTGTCCCTCTAATTCTCACCTGCACGCAGAACGAAACCCGGTGGTAACCCTGTAATATGGAGGTAATTTCTCCTTTCATCCCCAGTTTCCAAAGGGGAAATTCCTCAGCATATATTTTGGCAGCGCTAAAGAAACCACTGCCAAGAACACCTGCAAACAGATCCTACAGCTTTGTGACTTCTCCACAATTCTCAATGTCACTTTTGGGTGCTTTTCCAACTTTTACTAGAACTCGGGTAGTATTTCTGAGATTTGCCCATCCTCTGCTATTAAACTGAAGCCTCCTGAATTGCTGGATTAATATTTATGTACTGAACCCCAACAAGAACAAACAAACCCCAGCGGTTCGTGCAGAATTTGGGCACTGCCTGAACTCCCCTTCCAAAGCAATGCTCTTCACTGTAAAGCCAAAGCACACAAAGTGCTCCAGACACCAGCCAGGAGGAGGTTGGGGTGAGAAGCACCAAAATATCATTGTTGGCAAATGTTTTTGTTCGAATTTTGAGGAATCATGTTCTAACAAAACAGAACTCAGAAGATAAGCTTCTGTGCTGACCTGGGAGATTTGCCTACATATGAATTCCTGGTGGGAGAAAACGGATAAGGTGATGTGAAAGGAAGATTCCTGATTGAAAGGAATAACAAAGGGTGTGGGAATTCAGGATTTTTTCTACAACTTTTACTCAAAGCATACAAAGAGTAGTGGAGACGCTTCAGCCTGAAAAGCCCCTTTTATCCAAATCTGCACATTCATTGCCCCAGCTGAAGTAAGGATATAATAATATTTTCAGTAGGAATTAAAACTTCAATCTGCATTTATAAACCACCTGTATATCTGTTTGCAAACACTGCCAGATATCCCTGAAGACAAAACCCACCAACTCTAAAGCGCCCAGAGAGTTAGGAAGGAATAAATGAACATCTCTTGCAAAGACTGAAGACTCAGAGAAGCTCCTAGGAATTTCATTTGTAAGGTTTGATTTTCACATGGGGGCAACCAGTTGGTGTGTGCTCTGGAAATGTGGCATTGGGAATGCCAGTGGAGACCCGGGGAGAGCCCACGGCTGCCTGCTGGGACCCAAACAAGCACAAGGAGCTCAGCAGAGGCACCAACAGGCTCCTTACATGAAAAGCTAATGTATTGTATCCTGAGCTGATGCTTTATGATGAAAAAACATCACTTTCCCTTCATTAAAAACCCCTTTACAGTATAGGCCTAGTTAAACAACTGCACAACCAAAGGAACTCAGGATATCAATTAAACTAATTCAACTGAACTAAGAGGCTGGGTTTTTTCAAAGATAAAAATATTCTCAGTTCATAGAAGAAAAGCTACACATTTTACATATCAAGAAAACAACATATATTACATACCACCTCTAAAAAGATCTTAGCTCAACTAAAGACAAGGAAAATAGAGTATCCAGAAGATACCAAAAAATCCAAATTTCCTACTACCGAAGGTGGTACTGTTTGTTCCTTTCCTTGTAATGAATACCTTTTCAAAGCTACAGTGAATTTTGAAGCTATAACTCCTCTATATTCATAACACAATTTATTTCTGCTAAAGATGTCTCAGGGTATCCACCTGATTGATTATGAAAGAAAACCCAATAAGAATCAGAGACATTGTGGGAGTTTTACGCAAACAATAAATGCCTGGAGTTTTTTTCATCTCTTTGCTGTAGTTTTGAACAACTGAAATGTGAGCCTTTGCTACTTGTTAATTTGCTGTACGACATCTATGTACAATTTTTAAAGGACATTAAGCAAACCAAGAAGTAAACAGGTCTGGGTTTTTTGGTCCCCTCTTTTAAGGATGAGCTATTCAACTCTCTAAGAACATATACTGACCTTTCCACATGCAGTTATGGAAACTCTAGCATAAAATAAAAAAAATAAAAACATCACAATCCAAACCTCAACAAGATGCTAAGCTTGTCTTTAAAATATTTTTTAAAAAAATAATAATGTATAATTATTTATTAATTTAAAAACTATTTGCATTTCAGTATGTGCCTCCTTTGTCTTCTGAGCATGTAGAAATTTCAAGTTGTTCTGTCACGGCAGTGTGAAGCCTGTAAAAAAAATGCCTTTACTGCTTTTTATTTGAGTTAAGGTTGTGAGTTAGAAGTGAGCACAAAGTTGGGACTACATAAAGAAAAAATGGCCACGAGATCCACACCTGAGCTACCAGGAGGCAAACCCATGCGCATCCTTGTTTCTTGAGCTCAGGCGTGTGCTTGGTTTGCTGTCAGCCAGCCCCACTCACCTCACTGCCCCAAATCTATGTGTTCACATGCGTCGCTGTGCAGGGAGGTGTGTGCTTACAGCCCCAGAAATCTGAATTTTCACTCTCTATCACGGCTCCTCCCGTACAACCCACCCTAATATCGATGGCACGAAGATGCCAGCTCTGCCCAGAAGGGGCTCTGCCCGTAGCAGTGCTTGTGTGCAAAGACAGTCCCCACGGCACAGATTGAATGTCTCTCACTCAGCGCTCGCCAAGTTTCTCATACAATCCACAGCGCTGCTGCTGCTAAAATTAAAAAGGGCTTCTTAAAGGGAAAATGAAGCAGACTTCACCCATTACCAGACAGATACTGCTCACACGAGACAGGGAAGGTGATGAGCAACTTTCCAAGTGGGCAGGTTTGAATTCAGATTAGTAGTTAACTCACATGGTCTGCTATGGAGATATTATTTCATGATTTATCTGTTCATAGCAGCAATAGCTCTCACTGGGTGGCTGAAATCAACCCCAGGTGAAAATATCACATAAAAATAGTCTGTGTATTAATAAAGGAACAATCTGAATTCAGACATAAATCACACTGTCAGAAAGTTAGTCTTGAATAAACTACCAAACCATTCCTACTGGGCATGCTTGTAAGAAATTGACTTTCAAAACCAGGATCCGAGTTCTCATCAAATCATGCCAAGATTAATTTCTCATAGAAAAAAATTTTGATGATTTGGTATTTGGCCAATGAATGCAAAGCATGCTGGCATAACAATGGTTCTAGCACGCATCCCATGCAAGGTTAGGCAGGGCTCTCATACTCATTTTAAAGGGCAAAGTGCAGGACTCAGGACAGGGAAAGGAGAATTTATGCCCTAAAATACCTGCATGCTGTCCAAGGTGTTCTGGGTGAAGTGCAAAGCAATAAATCCCAAACAAGACACAGTAAACAAAGAGATGTGAAATAAACAAAGAAATAAAACCAGTTTTGAATACTTAATTTTCTTTACATTTCAAAGCAAAGTATATTAGAACAGTTACACGTGTAAAAACATGCATTAACACAAACCACGCTGTCGAACGCTTCAGAAATCAGTATTGCTGCTGATCTCAAACTGCAAAAGGCACATTAAATAAAATGCTAAAAAATAATGCGTTTGTGGCAATAAAAAGCAAAAGCTTTGGGACCCTTGGTGGGGTTAAGCAAGTCACAGACAAATCAGCTACATAGGAATTGTGCTTAGCTTGAGGGGGGTAAGGAATCTCTTTCCTGCCTTGTTTTAAATTATGTTGTCCTCCATTATATACTTTCCACTAGGCAATAGATAATTATTTAATCTTATATTCTAAAGCTAAAACAATATACGTGATGATAATGAAAGCCTATGAGCAAAACACGTTCTGTGGGAATATTAACTTTTATGAACACATCATTTAATTTTTATTTTTTTTAAAGTTGATCGATGCACCAGAAAAAAACACCTTTCACCAAGGCATTAGCAGCAAGTACACACACACAAATACTGTGGGAAGCAAAACAGACTAGAAATCACCTCCTGCTAAAAGCAGATTTATAAATGAAATATCGACAATGCACTCACTATGATCAATTGCCTGGTTTTCAGGATGCATACATTAACCCTTAATAGCCATTTAATGCCATGTTTTTTCCTCAGGCAGCAAAATGAAGTGTTCTCTCTCTACCACACCATTTGAAGGTTTTTAGAAGTATCTAAATTATTTCACTAGGTTTAAAATTTTTGTTCTTTAACATGTTGCCTTATGTTTATTAGTCAGTACCTAATTAAGAACCTCAGATAACTGTTTGGTATTTTCAGTTGTATTTCCAGCCTGATAAACAATATTTCTCATAATTAATCCCTCCCTTTAATAGTATTTAAAAAAAAAAAAATGGTACCAAATGAGAAACTGAGATACACATAATTTCCAACAGCTCAGCTTAATGCACTCCTAACTGAATTATGAACCTTAAAGGATGTAATTATATTAGAAGAGGAAAAAAAAAATCTATCTGCCTACATATTTCCTGAAACTTTCAAAAGTGATGATAAAGTTATCTCAATCAGAAGGGAACCTGAATAAGCAAAGGTAACATGGAGTATCTTACCTCTAGCAATTGAACTGCTCCCTCATGTTCCTTCTTAGCTTCAACCTGAGCCTTGTTTTTACGGAAAAAGAAAAAGGAAAAAAAGAGAAAAAAAGGAGGAAAAAGGAAAGTCATTAGTCATGCCACATATAATATGCTCTAACCACATAAAGTAGCATACTGTATACTCAAACCCAGAGCCAATTACAGTCTGGAAGGGGTGGCTCTGCCAGTATTACTCTGGCACTTGGGCTCCAAGCTCTGAAATAACTGCTTATTTTTAGGAGATTCCATCTCAGTGAAGCTCCACAGCATCGGTGTTTTGCTGGACCAACACAGCAGGCTCAACACACTGCAAGATCACAGCACAAGTATCTCTGAAACCCTCTAAATTACAGCTGAAAGGGAATTTGGTATTGTACATTGAGGAGGTTTGTGGTGTAGAAACCTCCCCTATGAGCTGGGGGAAAGCAACACAAAAATTAAGCTCATTCTTTTAATGAAGCAACAGCAAATGGCTCACAAAACACTGCAAGGCAACCACAAGACAGGTTATCTGAAAACATGAGTGCAACATTTAGGGTCCAATCAACTGAGTCAAAGACGAAAAGAGGGAATAAGTAAGAGCAGAAAAGTATTTTACGTAGCTCAGAAATTCAGTCATCAAATTTTAGTCTGGAAAAGTCTAAACCTTAAAACTAAAAAAACAGCACTCAGAAATTTGGTGCTATCCTCACTTTATTTCCATTTAAGTTGTCACTATCTCCCTTTCTGAATCTTGCCCAAGATAAGCACAAATTTTGTTAACCATTGTACAGTTCTGCACATTCCTCTTCAGAGGAAAGTCTTAAAACCCTCCTGGTTTGGCAGAGGACAAAACCCCACAGACTCTGCAGTTGTATGGCCCAGACAGTCCCACGATGGACACAGATACAGCTATTTTAACTTCATTAACTTCAATTAACTTCATTTCCCTCACCCATAAGGGCCCCTCTACTCTGTTGTTGGTTTCAGTGGAAGCTGGGTCAGGCCATAAAGCCACAACCAGAACATACACCCAGAATATACTTCACTGCCACGCAGGATAATAAAGCCTCCTTCAATCCTGCCAGTGCAGTCATATTTCTTCCTGTGCTCCAGTAGTAAGTCCCACTGCTAGCACTTGATAAATATTGGCTCCACGAGCATTAGCAAATAGAGGACAGCAGGTAATGGAAAGCCTTGAGTCATCCATCATAACAAGTTTAATAAAATCTACCCAGAATATGAGTTCTGGATTAATGATTAGAAAACCTGCATCAATAGATATCTCTCTTTTACATCGAACTGCCTCGTAATAAGGTTTTTTCAAAGCAAGAAGACCATCTGATTCCCCATCAACACAAAGCCTCGATGAACAATATTATATTCATACTTTTAGGCTGAAAAATCTGGTCAGTCTGTATTTATATTAAAAACACAATGATTTTTTTATTTACATTCAAAATGTGATAGCACAGGCATCAGGCCGTACCAAGAACTTGCTTTGCTTTGAAGTGCACATTTTGGTGGTTCATCAGCACCTTTACTACAGTAACAAGTAACATCCTGTTACTGCCCAGAGTTACTACTTTCATTTCACAATTACTTTTTCAAGTAATTATGATTCTAATTGAAAAAAAAAATAGGGAAGGAAGAATTTAACACACAGGTGCCAGGTACATCGGGAGGTCTTGTTACTTCAGGTGCACTGAATGAGAATTTAAGCAATGGCTGCAGCCACTGAGCCAGCTGCATTTAGTAAAATACCAAATACCATAAAACCTCGCTTGGGCTTGACATCTGTCACACTGAAACTTAGCAAAAGTGACTGGAGAAAAGACTAGCACAGAGATTTGTCTCCTGCTGCCAAACCAAATGTGGTTTTATTAGAGGAACGCAACAAAAATTAGCAAGAAATGCCGTATCTTTCTTTGATTTCTTTGCTTTGCCAGGAAATTTAGGTCCAAAATTCATGAGGAAGTTCTAATAATAACAGCTGAATATAACTAGAAATGGCATTTTTGAAATGTGCCTAAATACATTAATTGAGAAAGACTAAAAGAAAATTTCATTTGGTCAACTGCAGTTTTCCATTTCAAGCAAATGATCTTAGATATATCTTTTATTCTGCTGAGAATATCCCTCCCTGCCAATTCTCTACCAAATTATCATTAGCAGTATTATTTCTGTGTTTTAATCTAGTCCAGCAATTGGAACAATCAACGTTAGCACTGAGACAATTGCAGCTTTAAGTGACTTTAGTAAGATTGAAACTCAGTATCATGTTTTTTGTATTATAATGAATACTGAGAAATTGCAGCGTGAAAAAAGAAAAAGTCCTGAAGCGACTTGTGAATTAGAGAATGACCTTGGAAATGAGACACTTGAGAACTGTTTAGTTCATTGTGGCGGCTGGACACCAAAGCTGCTCCATCACTCCTCTCCTTGGCTGGGGAGGGGAGAGAAAATACAATGCTTTGGTGGGTTGCTTCACCATGGTCCTCATCCAGGGCTGGAGAGGAATCTCTGCTCTGGCTGCAGCTGCCCTTGTGCAGTTTTTCCCCTCCACTTTTTAAATATATGACCCCAGAGGTGCTGCCCCTGGCACTGATGGGCTCAGCCTTGGCCAGCAGCGGGGTCCATCCTGGAGCCTGGTGGCACTGGCCCTGCTGGACACAGCAGAAGCTCCTGGCACCTTCTCATGGAGGCATCCCCTGTACCCACTGTGCTACCAAAGCCTCGTCACGCAAACCCAATGCATTTATGAAAGAGAATGTCAACTGTGATGTGTAAGTACCTCGACAAGACTTTCTTTAACCTAATTTAGTGGAGAAAGGTAGCAAGAGCTGCATGCCCGGAAGAGGAAGCCAAAGAAATCATGACAAAACATGGTATGTCAGTGAGAACGTTAACTGTTCCAGCAAACTGGAAATGGTAGTGACCTCATGTTTTGAATATCATGAAACTAAGACCGGATTCCTTCCTAAAATTTAAGAAATGCACAAATATTCCTGAGCCAAATACAGAGGGAAGCAATAGAAAAACAAAGGAAATACATATAATTGTGTCACTTATCCCTATTAGGAAATAGAAGGACTTAGATATAGTGGGGTCAGGTTAATCTTCATTGGCATAAACATTTCAAAATCAATTAGCACAGTCAACACCCAGTTGTTCCAGCAGCACCAGCAGTCACACAGGACACTCCAGAAGAGGAACCTGTTTGGCAGCTGGGGTTTAAGTTTCCCTTGGAGCAGCAGACCCGTTTCCTGATGTTCCGTGCAGTTTGCCATTCCCCCTGGCTCTGCCCGTCCGCCCTTACCTTCTGCAGGAGCTCAATTTCCTGCTGTTTGGCGTTGAGGACAGCCAAGGCTTGCTCATGCTCCAACTCCAGCTGTTGCCGCCGTTCAGCAGCCTCTCGCATATGCTGTTTCAGGGGAACAGGGACAACCATCAGGAGACTTTCACACCTTCCACCTGCAGTCAAACGTGCCGCCACTGCCAGGGATGCAGAAGTTCCATCTTGACGTGAAGGACCCCCTGGCATCACCGAAAGGCCAGCTGGAAACTGGATAGGCTTTGAATTCGGTCAGTACTTGGACATGCATTGCCAAAGCTAAACTCAGGTGTTTTGACAGCAATTTCTTATAGGATGTATCACTCTGACACAGTCAGCAATGTGGCCTCAGTGATGCACAAGGGAACAGGACCCATTTCATCCATCAGGCACATGGTTTTATGTGGCATTGTGCTGAAAAATCAAAGCCTGGAAAAAAATTACCTTGACAATTCCCCAAGTGTCTCTTTATCTAGGATATGCTTTTGTGATTTGTTTTGCAAATGAGGACCCAAATGAAATAGCTTACCTTTGCTGATCTCTGCCTGTTATTTACAGCTGATTAGAGAGAACAAAACTAACACAGGTGGGTTTGGACAAAAGGGACCATAGAGTACTCAAAACCAACTTTTAAAGTACATTTGCTGCTAATGATTCAAAGCAATATCAGAAAGGTTGTTGGGAAGAGCAAAAGCTGAACAATGTCAAGATACCCTTTGCAGATAGAAATCTTTTTCATTACAGGTTAATATTATTCTCCCAACATCACTGTAACTTTCAAACACCCTCTTAATAAATGGGAGTTAAGAAAGATCTCTTTCTAGATTCTGATCTCTTCTCTGCTGAGACTGGTTTTGAAGATTTTATTTTCCAAATTACATATTATTCCCATAATACTCTCAGAGCAGAGGCACAATGCCTTATCTGCAGCACCATGAGTTATTACACACAAACCTATTAGAAATCAGCACTTGGAGACACAAATGCATGGCTAAAATTGACAAAAACAGCCCCAAATGTCTCCTATTGTGTACAAGAGAAAATTTTATCAAGTATATTCCTAACCTTTCTTGAGCTGTTTTTATCTGGTACATGTTACTCATAACAAGGAGAGACAGCCCAGGGGGGCTGATGTCTCTCAATCTGGAGATGTTTGCAAAAGAAGCAGAAATGTCTCCTATACTCCATTTGACCTCTACTTCAGATTTATTTGTTTTCATTTGGTGTGTTGCTTAAAAACAACAACAAAAAGATTTTCCAATTAATCAGTTTCAACCCTCAGCTATGGCTTGTTTTCAAGGAGTTTTGTGAGGATTCCGTATTTTGACTGCAGAGGTTTCTGAACTGTGCGTACTCTGCAAAAGTTAAATGGGTCTGTTGTTCCTGGATAATATCTATTACCAGTATTTTATAATGACCAAAAATAATCGCTCTGATTCTCATCTCACCTGAACGAACATAACGTAGTCTTACTCGTGATTTAAATTAGCATGAAGCTACATTTATAGAGCTCAGCAGCTTTCATCATATCTTATGTAAAGCTTGACACGGATGGAGCATCAGCACATTTCTTAAATTCAAGAAATGGTGAGGCAATCCAGTCACTCTCACACCTTTAATTAAAACCTTTAATTATCATAAAAAGGTCTCACTTCACTCTCCCAAGATTTTGTGCCAGATTTGATACTGTGAATTTCTTACTACTTTTACAAAAGCTACTTCAGAACACTTCTAGCCCTTTGCAAGGATCAATAAATAATTAATACTGTGACCACACTGTGAATCTATAAAATGCAATAAAGAAACAGATTGTTACTCATGATCTGTGATTCCCTCCAGCTTTTCATTTCCCTGTTTCCTAAAATACGTATTTAACAATCTGGAGTTCACACATTTTAAGGTCAGAAAAGACCATTTGGTCATCTGTGTTAACCTAAAAGTACCTCTCTGTCATTTTAGTATTGCCATGATCTACTTAGCATTTAAAGCAGCAAGGATCTCTTCACCCCAGCATCTGTCCCTCCTCTGGCACAGCAATTAAATCTCCCCCAAACCAGAAGCAATTCCTCTCCTCACACGCTGGTCTCAAATTGGTTCTCCCTTCAATGTTGCGTTTCCTCTCTGCACGTCAGCTGCTGTCATTCCTCCTCCCAAGCCTGAGGAGAGCAGGTTTGGGCAGTGGAGGAGGATTGCAGAGAGCTCTAGAAGAAGAGCAGGGAGAAAGCTCCGAGCTGCTCTGTCCCTTCTGCCTCCTCCTCCAGGACTGGCTTCCACAGCGGCCGAGGTTGCTGTAGGTGGTGCCAATCCACTTGTCTGTGCCATCCCCGCCTTTAACACAAGGCAGGTCAGAACCTTCTGCCGTGTCCATTTGCACTTCCCTTTCTAGAGGCATCAGAAACCCACGTTTAAAAGAGCATAGAAAAAAATACAGTGGGGACTTCCTATTTTGGCACAGTTGTCAAACAATGCTCCATCCCCCAAAGGAAGTGCGAAGAAGGAACCTCTCTGGTGGACCTTCCACATCCAAGGCAGTGCAGCAGAACGAACTGGGAACATCGTACATTTATCAGTGTTACTTCAACCCTCAGAGCCAGACAGCTGCATAGCATAGACTGTTTCTGAAACAGCACTGAAGGGACCTGCTTCAATGGCTCTTGGTTTTCCTGCCTCCTCATGGGCAGCAGGGGGGCTTTGACAGTGAACAGCCCACCCTGTGTGCACCCACAGCTGCAAAGAAAACAAAGAACCCCCCTCTTTCCTACAGAAGGGACTTTGCAGTTCTAAAATGAGCAACTGGTTAATGCAAGAACAACCTCCAATGGCTTTCAAGCGCCCAAGTCTTGTTTACAGACCAGAACTCATACACGAGGCTGAATGGGGAGCAAATTTAATTCTCACCCGAGGAGAATTATCAAAAGACTTGTCATCTGTGCTCGCAGATGGGTGAGCACCATCACAGGGGGATGAATGGGAAAAGCTGGCTGAACACATCAGAAAATCAGGACTCTTCTACAATAGCGAGAGGCGCTGTGGAAATGTTCAGAAGTCAGCTAATTCAGCACTTCTTCGTCTTTTCTGCTTTGTCGATGCATCCTGAATTTATCAAAAGAGTTTCTTTCTGGACTGGGAAACTAGGTTAAATATTTCTCAAAACTTTTTTTCCCAGTGGCTGGAAAGCTGCCAGCCATGTTTCCATGTTTTCAAACTACTGATTTCCCAAACACACAAGGACACACATGAAATACACAATTGACTGCACCTGCTTGGGCATGAGTTAGTGCTAAAAAGGAGCTGTAGGTTTTCAAGTCTCTTCAAGATAAAGGGCTCTGCTCAAGGAAGAAAAGTACTGAACATGGAGAGCCAGGATCTCTGCATCCAGCAGAGAATTTTTGTTTCAGCGAGGGAAAATCTTTGAAGTTCTTACAAGATTTACAGAATGTAAAGGCCACAATAACATTCTGTAGCCAGACTGGCAGACATCGTTCTCTCCAAAGTAAAATATCCTGCCAGCTGTTCATATTCTCATCCTCTTTTTCTCCTCTTGACTTAAATAACTGTATAGTGAAAACCTACATCCAATTACTTATAAAGTATCAGATAAAGAGCCTCTAAAGATGTCTCTCCTCTGATAGTTTGAGATCCCTTGTCAGTACTTGATCTCCTGCATTCCATACATTTTATCATAACTAATAGGGGTATTCAGTCCCTGAGTTAAATTCCTTATGCTTCTGTGACTCCCTGAATGAGCATCAGGAATAATAAACAAGCAATAGAAGTACTGGATTTTTCTGATTTTATGTCATTACACATACCTTTAGGACCTGCTCTAAGTTCTCCAGCTTGGCTTGGAGCTGGTGCTTTCCCTTTACAGCCAAATCTCGTTCTTTGGTCACTCTGAGAAGGGTTTCTCGAAGACGGTCATAGTCTGATTTTACCTAGAAAAAATTAAAAGTTCAAAGGAAATAGGAAAGAAGCACAAAACCCCCAAATGGATGCATGGAACATTTTCTTTTGATAAGGACTACACTCTGGCAACCAAACTGTAGTTATGCCTAAGTCATGTAAATTTAAATACATATCATATACAATGCCCAAAATGAATGACAATCAAAAAATTTCTAAATTATCTGGATCTCAAAAGCTTCAGAGATGGGTGTGCTCTATAAAGAGACAGAGATCTAACACATTTAAATATAATTCACATGTACATTTTTTGGACTCTTTCAGTGTGAACTGACTTCAGAATAAACTCAAATATACATGATCATTCTGTGCTAACACTTGAAATCAGTGTCTCTACAATTCAAAAATAGGTGTGCTTCTGCAACAAACTTGTTGCTCTCCCTTAAAATATTCGCATACAGAAGATATTTAAAGAATCAGATACTCATGAAGTAAGATCTGTTTTACAATTTAAATTACTTGGTGCTATCTTAACCATTTCAGTATGATCCCGCCTTTTTACACAGGATTTTGTGAAGCATCACTGACGCTGACTACTTCATAAACACACAGAGAAAACAAGAAAATACATTCAATTACTTTATCCTTCCATGGGAAAGTTCTCTCTTGAATTCAAATCAGCTGAAGATTTGATTTCTTATCCCTAATCATTTTATGACTTTGAGACGTGTATTGATGTATAACAATAGGATTATTACACCTCATGTCTTATGAGAAACTGCAGGCTTTACATTAAGGATGAAAACTCAGCAGTAATACACACCTGGATTAAAAAAAAATTACATTATGTTCACACACTATTTCCACTTCCCTGCGATGCTGATAGAGGGTGAGAAAGCAAAAGAAAGAGCAATAATCTTTTTAGTGAGCAGTGTTGCCACAATCATCTGTTTTCCCTTGTCACTGCAACGCAGCACTGAAGCAGCAAAAAGGCTGGCCCAGGAAAGGCAAACCACTACAATGGACTGGCACAGGCTTCAGCCTTGGTGCAGCTCATGTTTCCTCCTAAGTCCAGCTTAGGAAGTGACAAGTTCCTTTTATTTTGTTCCCAATTTAACCACTGTAATATTATCTAGATTTTTTTAAAGAACAAACAGCATTAAGCAATCTCTGCCATGGATATCTCCTGGGCATTTTCGAAAGCGATGTTTTGGAAGCTGATTCAGCCTTTTTATTTGCCTTCTGGCTCCAGTTTGTTAACTTGCAAATTTTGCCATGGACCAAACAATCTAAATGGTTGCAGCCAGCCCTCGTATTCAGCTTTGCAGCAGGGCTCTTTGGAGTGCAGTGGACTAGAAAAAAAGAGAGGAAAATGGAACAAATCATGTTTTCCACAAGAACTGATGCAATTATTGTCAACCGCAATATTTTTTTTTTTCTGTTCACAGATTTTTCTTTTCCTCTCCCCTTACTTCTTTCTAACTAAGGAAACTATTAAACAATGGATTTTCAGAATCTATTAACTCCCTGCATCCTCTGCATTGTATTCCATTGCTCTGAACAGTCAGTGTATATTGTTGAAGAATAATGGAGTGGAAAAAGGAAACAATGAGGTACCAATATCAATGATGCAAGTTTGTTACTGTCTGTGATGCTCAGTTAATTCACTGAGGATTAATGAAGCACAATATTTTTTTTTTCAAGAAAAGGTTTTTTCCCTCAGGCTTTAGTTTTCCCTGTCTCCAAAACAATTCATACAACTGACCACCTTTGTAAAGAATTTTCTAAAACTTACTAGTCATCGTATTCTGAATAGTTTTTGGGAGCTGGTGAGCAGGCACCTTTGTGCTCTGTGCTTTTCCCTGCTGGCAGGGAGGGGGCTCTCAGAACAACCAGCACTTAACAGGCTGCTGCTGTAATTTAGGAAAGAGATGGACAGGTAGAACAGGTAGGACAGGTAGAACAAGAGATGGACAGGTAGAACTGCAGATATTTTACACATCCTTCCATTTAGGATCCCGAAGTGCCTACCTAAATTAGTTAAAGTTTAGGAATACACAAACAGTTCTGATAATTTCTTTTTCTTTTGGCAAATCAGCTTTTGAACAAAGTTCTGTGTCTGCTTTAATTTTTTGGATTGGAAAGAACAGAACCAAATCTACCAAACAGCTTCTGATAATTACCCTTTTTTACTTCCAGAAACACTGGTATCTTTTAATATTTCCACAGGACAGTCTTGCCAGGACTTTCTCATCTGAAGATCGTGTATCACGTAGAAGGCTGTGATCTGCACATTTATATAACCCATAAAACTTGACAAGACTNTTTTTTTTTTTTTTGACAACATTTGTTCTTAAATGTGAATTTAATGCTCTCTCCAAGCGGGCCGTTTAAGAACATATGGGATGGATATACATGAACTTGAATTACTCACAGGGCGTATCAACACATCAGTGTTCCCAGTGGCAAAAACAGTTGACCTAAATAGAGTGCCATCAGAAACAGCTCTCATTTCATGACAGAAACAGGGAACATTTTGATCTGTGATGTTTCTCTGTTCAATGCATCAACCAATTTATTTTGCATCCCATATCTTCACACTTACTAAGCGTGCCCTCATTGGAGTCAGCCAGGAAGGCCAGAGCATTGCTGAAGTGCCTTCCACCTCCTGAACACTGAAACAGGCAAACCAGCACATCACCATAAACCAGCAGTTTATTTTGTTGGTGAAAAGCTCCATCAGCCTTACAACCAACCATGTGCCTTTATTCTAGACGTTAGAGACCACTCAGTTTCTCAAACCACTGGCATTGTTCAGAAAACTTTACTGAGAAACTCCCGTGACAATGGTGTGATGCCAGCTGCTGTGGAAATAAATTCTGAATGTATAATGCCTATTCTTTTTTTACATAAAAACACTAACCCATCTACATTCAGATGAATAGAAAAACAAGTCAGAGGCACAGCACTCCTAAGGACACAAAATCTTTCCACAAGTCCTCCATGCCAGGAATACCATTTCATGTCACTCAGCAGAGTACCAAAACCAAACCATGGAAGTTACGTACAATTTTAGCTTTATTTGGTGATTTTAAAGGTATCCAGCCTCATAACTACTCCCTTCCACAGTCAAATTTCAGTGTGCAAAAATGGGCAGTAGCTTTATCTGTGCTACATAACAGAATGTATAAACACTCCTCCAGCCCCATTTGCTGGGATAAAGTTGGCCTGTTTTTCAGGCCAGCTCTCAAGGGTGAAAAAGAATAAATTAATTTAGGCAGGTTTTCCCCTTCAGGGCTGTGCCCTAACTCTATTAGAATTCTGCACATCCAAAGCTGTAGAGTTTCACACATTCTGAAGAGTAAAATGTAATCTAAACTGCACAATCTATCTTCAACCTCACTGCGGGTGGGAAAAATCCTCTCAGAAAAGATGCTGCACAGGAAGGAAAACAAAAGGTTTGTTAACACCCAGGGCATGCCACTGAGATTATATATTGTTAAAATCCTTAAAAGTGAGACAGTAATCTTAAAAGAAGTTGCTGGTTGTGTTGAGGTGGTATTAGATTAGTAGTGCAGGCTTCCAGAATTGTTGCACTGTGCCTTTCACAGTGAGGAAACAAACACCCGCAGTATGATAAATTCTGACAAGATAATTCTATTGCTAACTTAGTGGCTAAGGTGTCAAAGGTTGACATCTTACCTTTTTATTTTAAATTGTTTTTATTAGGTTTTTTCCATGTACCTCAAGCTTTTCACTATAGTTGAGGACAAGTACTACCTATAATAAAAGCAATTATCAACCATGCAGTTCTGCAGTTGCTGATAGTTAGAGGACTCACATTTTTAGTGTCACCAAGGTACAGAGCCCTCATTGCATTAATGTTGTGCATTATCCTGTGTCACTTACAATATCCAATTGCCCAAGTGAGGCTTTATCTTATGTGTCTCGTGAAGTAAAGAGCAAAGGTAATGTGTAAACAACAATAAAGGGGAGACAAAAACATTAGGAAAGGGAGAAACTGGAGACAGATGGACAAATAAAATCAAGTGATGCTATGATACACATGGCTTCCTCCTCTCCTAAAGCATTGTAACTCCATCTTTTTATATAAAAACAACTTAAATTCATCAGCAACAGGAAATGTCAGGTCGCCCTCTGTACCAGGCACTACGGATAAAACGTGGACTAAACGCACAGCTGCCTCTGGATTCTGGTGATTTCCATCACCTTGGGGACCTAATGAGACCTCCCTTGACTTGGAAATTCAGCAGTGGGCTGCTCTGTGACCCACACACGTCAGACCCCAAAGGGGGCAGCCACTGCTGCTTCACAAGCTTTGAGGATGGGCTTTCATCCTGCGAGGAACAGCTCTTGTGATATGAATGAGGTTGCCCAGCAACTCACTTAAGCCCGGTAGAAATCCCAGATTGGAGTTTTATTTTTAGCTAAATGTAGCCCTGTAAAGTGGCTGGTTCATGATGTTTCTTCCCCTGAATGCATCTGTGGTGAGGGGAGGCACGTCAGCCTCTCTGCCCTCCCACGCTGGTCACCCCATGCAGAATTTGCCATAGATATAATCACCCTGCAGTCAGAAAGAAGTTTTTTAGTCTGACAGGCACAGATAGGAACAGAAGAAAAACACTTACTATTAAAAATAGGTTTTATATCAGGACCTGGAATACCTGAGGCTACAGGGGAAATAGTGCCAAGCAGAGTTTTGGGCATTTGCTGCTGGACGAGAGCTTTTCAACAAAAAAATCTAAATTGCAAATTTAAAATGCAGAAAGGTAGGAGAAAAACCCAACTAACAGATGGATATTCTGAAAGAATTTTTCAGTGAAGTCTCCCCAGAAACACTGAAAAAGTCTTTTACCAAAGCCTAATGTGGATTTACAAGACTAAGAAAACATGCCTCAGAGGAGTGACAGACCTCTCTAAAGTCCTTCAGTGTCCTGAATGTTCACTTGGAAATCACATTAGTTCATAAAATAATTTTTTGCTATTTAATTTTAATTAATTATTTTTTTTTCAGGCAGAAGCAAGCCAATCAGAAAAAAGAAACCAAACAAACCAAACAGACCACATGATCCACTTTCAGCCCTTCTGCAGCCTGATTTCTCTCACAGGTGGCTGTGTGAGACCTGTGCTCGTGGTGTTACCTGGTCATACCGCAGTGCTCTGGGGGACACACTCGCATACTGACGGCTCAGGCGATTCTTTTCTTGCACAGCATCTTTCAGTTTATTTTCCTAAAACAGAAGTAAAGAGTGTTACAGACCATTTATCTCCATTACAGTACATCCCATTAAGCGCTTAAGGAAGCAGGGGTTTTTTTGCATTATTTGGTATTAAACAAATTATTAAGAGCAATCTGAGGCACAGAGCCAGAGGCACCGAAGGTGCAGAAGCAGCAGATTAACTTGCAATTACAGTCGGCTCTATGATAAACCCGCGTGTTTTCAGGAGATGAGCTGATTAAAGATGTGAAAGCAAAGAGAGATGACCTGGCTCCACAGGCCTGGTGCCTACAAAAGAATAACAATAAAATCTCCCCGTGGAAGTAAAAAAGAGTTCAGACCTCACCTCTCAGAGCTGGGAAGGGAATGGGACTTGACTCCCAGAAAAAAAAGCAATGCTACGGAATTCAGGTGTTCAGAAGGCAAAAGCAAACAACTGGAATGTCTACTCATGTACACATTGTCAAATTCACATATTTCACTTTACTTTTCATACATATCTATTTATAATGTAAGTATGTATACATATTCTAATAGAAAGGTATAGAATCCAGGTAGAGCAGCTCTGTACTGCAGTGACAGGCAAACCAGAAATGCAGATGGAAGTCAAAAAGTAAGTAACTTATGCTTAGAGATCAAAGTATTAACTACAGCCTCAGGAATGTATTTATATACATTTAGACAGCAATATAAGCAGGTAAACAGCAACAGTAAGCAGAACCCAAATACACAGCTAAAGGTCAAACTAGAAGGGTGGAAATGCTTATCAGGTCACACAAATCAAAACAGATGCAGCTCAGGAAAAACCAGCAGCATCCTCTGATATTTCTGCCTATTTCATTGCAGCACAAGTTCACATAGGAACCTGCCAGAGATTACATCTTAAATTCAATTCCTTATGAAAGTTGTAATCACTCATGCTGGGCAATCTGTAATCCTTCCATCCGACAGTAGAAATTATTTATTGTCTTCTGAAAACATTGGTTATACTTCCCAAAAGTACATTAAGGTGGGCAAAACTTGGCCCATTTTTGAGTGATGAGAAATAATTTATGATTTTGCATCACTAAAATACACACTATCAGCAGATTTCTCTGCTCATTCTGCTGAGGTCTTAAGAAAAACTGTTCAAACAATGCTTTATCCCAATTTGCCTTTAAAATTCTCAACATGGAAAAAAAAATAAATTGCCAACTTTTGATTTACCAATATTAGCCCCAAAAAAGGAATTTCAAGATTCTGATACTTATTGTTTTTCATGCTACCTCCAAACAAAAAGTGCCATTTTAAGCATATCTTTTTTTAAAACCAATTTCAAAACTCTGCATGCAAGCTACAGAACAGAAATTAGCTTTTTCGATGAACAGAAGTTGTTAAACTGTTTATCTAAATTGTTTCCTAAGCTTCGTCACCTAAGAATCAGAACTAGTGAGGCTTACCAATTTTTGCCTAATGGCAAAAACCCAAGCAGGAGTGACATTTAAACCTGATTGAAGTTAACCACTCGGCTCCAAATGTATAGAGTCAGCTAAACAGGGGTTATGCTCATGTGAATAATTTTTGTCTATAGGAGAATGACATGACATTCAGTGTCAGGTTTGTAAGACATTCACACCAAAAAGACCATCCTGAGTAGCAATGATTTTAACATACCAATTAATTCCACAGAAGCTCCTGCGTGTCTGCCCACACCTAGAATGCCAATCTTATCCTTAATTTGAGCATAAACAAAGGATAGTGAAAATTAGCTCAGCTTAAGGAATGACATGGTCCAGCACCATCATGGTCCAGCATCAGAACATCTCATCATCTGTGGGGAGCCTTTCTCTTGGCTAAATGGTGCTACTGCACTGAAGCAAGATGACAAAGTGCAGAGTATTCATTCCCCTGATGCTGAGACACCTCTCATCTCACACAAGAGGAGCTCAGCAATTACCATTGCTCGAGTCTGCTGTTCAGGGCACAATTAAAAGTGGCAGTCGGGCTTCGTGAGATGCCAGACACTTCTGAGAGCCAAAAGGAGAAGGTTTTCTTAGCTCAGGTATTGTATTTTCAAAGGTATGTATTAAATCAGTAAAGATATTTATAACATCAACAAACTGCACAGAACAGTTCCTTGGATCTGCAAATAAATCCTTGTGTCCTGTTGATTGCTCAAAGTCACTTGTGTGTCATGGTGTGTCTATTCTGCACTTTACGAGGTGAGAACAAGCTACATCACTTGCTCTGAAACCCTTAAAAATTCAGGCTTTTGTCCAGCCAGATTTGAATTTGGTGTTAATGGATCAATTTGCAATTGCCACAGCTCAATACTGCTCAGCTGACTTTAATGGGGAACAAGTAATAATGAGTTACCAGGTTTTAATAATGTTATTAGAAGGAATTTCAGCTGAAATGGAGGGGTGAGGAGGTGAAAGGAGAGGAGGAGTAATTGATGGCAATCTTGCCTAGCCTCTTTCACACCCTACTTAAATTGTCCAAGATGGAAAACAGTTTATAAGAGATAACATAGCAGCTCAGCCGGCTGTTAGTCCCACCTGAAGAAAATACATTTTATTGTGTTATTTGCCAGAATGAATACAACTAGGGCAGTAACTATCCCAGTTTCATCAGTCCTTAGTTAGAAGACTATTTCTTTCCACTTATACCCCTGTTCATCATAGTGGGAATTTCTCTCAGCATTCTTTTCCATTTACTGGGATAAAGCCCACCTATATTCCCCATTCCAGCTAAGTCTGTAAATATGCAGAATCAGCTGAAACAGGAGCAGGAGTGACTGGCACTCTTCTAGCTGAGACATACAAGACAGAAAGTCAGCAACTGAAACTCAGGTGGAAGATTTCCACTTGCAGCCCTTCAGTAAGGAGAGAGTGTATTTATTATATTACCAGTGTGTTTGGAAGTGGCCAATCAATTTACACTTACAATATTTAGATTGCTTGCTCTCAGGAAAAAAAAATAAAAATCATTAAGGAACAAAGAATAAATGACTCAGATTTTGGAACAATAACAGGTGGTAGAAGCCAGAAACTGAGCCAGTGTCTTGTAAATTTTAGCCAAGTTCCTTCACTGGGCTATGTCTTCTGGAAACAATCCAGGTCATAACTATTGTCAGCTCAGAAATTCCAAAAATATTAGTTTCTATTTGATGACTGGAGCCATCTCTCAGCAGCAGTGAACCCCTGCAGCTGGGTCTGTGGGAGGAGAGTTTGGGAGATGCAGCTGTGACAGTTCAGCTACTGCACAGAGTCACCAGTCGTGTCCTGGGAAGAACCCGCGGTGGGAGAACTGGAGCAGCACACGCTGCTGCCTGAAGGGCGCCCAGGCCAGTTCCTGTGCAGGGCACATGAACAGCACTCCCAACAAACTCTTGCGTTCTCTCACAGAATTCCCCACAACCAGTTTCTCCAGGGCTGAATGTTTCCAGATGCTGCTACTTGAAGAAACACGCTTTTATTGTACATCTCCTCTCTCACCATCTCCTCTTCCCTCGCAGCTGTGAAATACCACCTGATTTCTGCAGAGGATAGTTATGCATCATTGCAGTTCGTGATTTTCTGCCTAACCCACTGACTTCAGTGATTTGGTCCCTGAACAATAACTGCCTTGATATTTTCCAGATTAGTTAAATATAAACCTTCAATAAAAAAAGACCAAAGTTAATCCCAGCTAGCCCAGAACAAAACTCCTCTCAACAAGCCATTCATATATTAAAAAAAGAGAATTGAAGCCACGTAGAGGAAGATCCTGGGATAGTTTTCTTAGTAGGTGGTGTGTTCTGGATTTAGGATGAAAATAATGTTCGTGACACACTGATGTTCTAGTTGTTGCTAAGTAGTTCTTCATCTAAATCAAGGTCTTCTCAGCCTCTCGTGCTCTTCCAGTGAGGAGGTGCACAAGAATCTGGGAAGGAGCATGGAGCTGACCCAACGTGGCTAAAAGGATATTCCATACCACAGAATGTCACAAACAGCATATAAACTAGGGGGACCTGGCCAGGTTGGATCCCAAAAGAGCTCTGAAACTTCAAACACATTTTAAGGGATACAGACGCCTATTGAAAAATCCCATCTTCTCGCACACAAAGGCTACGCTTCCCTAAGATGAATTAAATCAGAGTATTTTTTCCATTCTCCTTTACTTGGCAGCAAGCGCTGAATGCATCAACAAGAGGGCAACACTTCTCACTCGAGCTCTTCCAAGTGCCAGTTGCAAACAGAACCTCCAAGTCAAGAGGAAGGGGAGGGCAGGGAACAGCCTGGGCAGCCACCGCCGCCACCAACAGACGCGCCGCCAACAGCCGGGCAAGGCACTGCCTCCGGCACGCCCGGGGTGCCAGGGATCCTCCACCACAGACTTCCCTCTCTCACGTTAATAACTCTGTCAAATCCTAAAAAAAGGGACATGGAAAGAGGCCCCATTCAAATATTTTCTGGGATTTCACAATTCGTTTCGGAACTTGACATGACTGAGATTGTTAGCACCAGTCCTAACAACGAACCTGTGGAAAGCATTACCATGCACTCTTCCCTCATCCTTTCTATTTTTTATAGAAATAGCTTTTGACTTCTTGATGCAAATTTAATGAGAGGTTGTTTTTTTTCTTCCTGCTGCCCTCTATCCTCAGTTCTTCATTTATTCACTGCATGTAACAATTCTGACAACATAATTGTGCCCGAGAAGCAACATTTTACCAGAGTCAGACAAGGTCTACCATTTAACCTATGCAAATCAATCCACTGCAGCTGTTAATATGGACAAGTAAAGTGGAGATTAAGAACTCATCAAGCCAGTTAGCCCAAGACAGTATAAAGGCAAATGCTGACCAAATGTTCAGACTAAAGGACAAGTGAAGAGGAAATAGCACTTCATACTTCCAAAAAAGCTTCTTGCCAGTCTCCAGAGGCTTGACATCGGGTTTCAATGATTAGTTCCACAGCCTGTCAGCCCCTTTCTCATGATGTTTCTACACAATGCTCATTAAAACAAAAAGGAAATCAAGGGCTTGAAGCAATTTAATAACTAGCCTCACACGCATCCAAAAATTTTACAGAGACGTGGATGTGGACAATTAACTAAAAGCAAATAAGCAATAGAAGCTGCATGTGGAACAATTTCACTTTTCCCCAGAAAAAACTGAGTGTATTGTCACAGATTGGCACCAACAAGCTATAGAACAAACCAAACCCAAACCTTTTCTAATGTATATGGGCAGAAGCTGCAGAGAGCTTAGACTGCTCCTGCTTAAGCTTTTAAGTTAAATACAAGAAACATAAATAATGCTTACATATATTACATACATGGTGATACATCAATCATGCCGCATTCACGTCAGGACCACAAGCAGCATAATTTGCAAAAAGAATCATGTCAGACAAAACTCCAAACAGCAAAGATACTTCCTGCTGGATGCAAGGAATGCTTCAGGCATTTTCAGCTCAGGCAGGCGTTTTGATTTACGAAAACAACACTAAGGATGGTCTTTTCAGAATCTGCAAAGTAAAGTGAATCAGAAAACTGACAGCCCTCCCTAATGTGTATCAACACCAGCAGCCCTGCAGTGAATTTAAAAAAAAAACAACAACCTGGGTTTTAAGGGGTGTCCAGAGCACTGCACAGACTTAAAGGCTCACATGTCAGTACATATTTCACAGAACATAAGACTATTAATAGAGAGACAGCCATGAAAAATTAAATATGAGACATTAAAAATAAATTGTGTTACCTTGTATATAAGTTGCATCTTTTTAAGTGCAGAAATGAAGGCAAAAATGTGTGTTCGTAACAGCAAAAGTAAAAATTCTCCTACGGATACGAGGACTGACTAAAAAAATTCACAGGAGGAGGATGAGTTTGGTAGATTTAATACAATCTGACACCACTGTCTGGGTAACAAGGTTCTACATTGCCTGGAGAAAGGCATCTGTTGCCCTGTGCGCTAGTTTGCTCATCCATCAATTATTTTTGTTTAAAAAAACATTATACACTATTCATTTATTTGTAGGTCTTTTTCTTTGAGACTTATTTCTGCCAGTAACCTGGAATGACTGCATTAGAATGCTCTGATTATAATCCCCTGCAATAGTTCTCTGTTTTGATGCTACATGAACAGAATTAATCCAAGAGCAAAGTGAAAACCTCAAGTCTACAGGTACTTAAAGAGGAAAAGACCAACGACTCTTCGGATCTTTTCTCATGTACTCTTTGCCCCATAAATGACTCAGTGCAAAGGTCAGCTTCATCACCTCCAAGTCATTTTTATCTTCTTCCAAGAGCTACATTTTAAAGGCAGAGCTGAGTCATCCTACACAGTGTGACTGTGGAAGAACCTCAGCCTGGCCAAGCTCACAGAGCTGGGCTGAGGCACAGCCTGGACAACAAACTGCCAGCAAAACCTGGCTTGGTTTATCTTTGCAATCAGCACGTGGATGATGCAAGAAAAATACAGGCTTGTCCTGTATAATTCCAACCACTGCACAATATCGTCCTGGGCAAAGTGGGACCTGAAGCTGGCAGAGAAAAATGGCTTTCCAAGAAAGATGCTGCTGTTTTGTTACTGGTAGTCAAGGTTCTGGCACCACTTCTATTACAGCCGACAGCTCTGGATGGTTATCAGCAAGATAAAAGAGCTCTGAAAGACGCTGAATGTCCCCTCCCTGTCCCACAAAGGGGACAGTTCTATCCAGTACTGGCTTCCACAGTTACCAACTTTGACAGCTTGAAAGTTGTACCTTTAATAATATTTTTCGTTAACTTACAAAATGTAATTTAAGTGCAGCAAAAAATAAACCAAACTAGATACTCTTATTTTTTTAGGTGTTCTACTATTTCTGTTTGATTCTTTCTCTCAACTGCCATGATGAAGTGCACATGAACAAGTAGTACAGGAGAGTAGTTGCACATTTGATGATGCTGACATCTCAAAATTAAGGAGCTCCTACTGAGAATACTAACAGGAATACCTATGTGTTTTCCACTACCACTTTTAAGAGAAAGTAAGAACTAATCAGAAGCTCTTGCATTTTAAATAAAATCAATTCACAATTGGATTTCCTCCATTTTAAAAATAGGAACTTTTCTATGCAAATTATACTTTGTTCTAACAAAGGAAAACAAATGCAGCTTTACCCCTCTAATCAGTAGGCTGAATTTAGCATAAGAAACACTATATAAAAATAGCACTTCTTAAAAAGCACTACTAAATAAGGAACACAGGAACTGTAGCAGTTTATTGGGCTTGGAAATCACCAGTATCTTGGCACTATAGCAACCAGGACCAGATGTTATGGAGGAAGAACAAACAATCAATGCATGGTATTATTTTTCACTTCAATAAAACTCTTATGAGAACAAGTGTTGCACTACCAAGTCATTTCATTCACACTCTTTTTGTCCATTCCTCTGAAGCATAATCTCTATTACAGTACAGAGGAAACATTTAATTCACCTGAAATTCTGGAAGATTCCCCTATTTTAGAATCATATGTAACCACATTTGGTTTGCTGCTGCTCTGACCGTGCCCATCACTCAAAGCTGCTTGTCACAGTCTCCATCTGATTTTCTTCACCTTATTTTTCACTTCGCCATCTTACTTTTCACTTTCTTCGCTTCTCCACCTTATTTTCTTCACCTATGGCACACAGTATAAATGTGACTAGAGCCCCTCAACCCTTTTAATAATGAAAATGGAAAGGGATAACTTCAGATATATCTAAGTGCAGTGGTTTTATGATAGTATTCATACATGGGAATAAATAACATGGCAGCTCTTTATAATGACTCACCCGATACGCGAGTTCTCCTGAAGATGTTAATTTTGGACTTTATGCCTGTCATAGTTGAAGGAAGTAACCATGAAAAGAGTAAAAAAGCAGGCATTACCCACTATAACATTATTTAATCTTTGCTATTATGCTCATATTTTATGATGCCTTGCCTTCTCCATGAGGTTTTTGTGGAATGCATCAACTAAGCTCTATCTATACTCAAAAGCAAAACCCAAATGTCTTTGTCCACTTCAGTTCACAGGCTCCAATTGGCAGTGGGTGGCGTTGCTTCTGTTCTTGTTAACTCCTGCAGAAAGCATCAAATACTATCCCAACATGCAGTTAAACCTCCTCAGCACTGGCAATGAAATGTTATCATTGGATAACTGCTTAATTCCCTAATGAAGAAATTATTCACAGTCTTGTGGAAAAGCAGGATTCAAATGTAGAGCTGATAATTGACAAATCAATTCAAGGTAATTTTAGGCCTATCAACTTCAAAGAAAAGTGAGGGGTAAAGCAGAGGTCAAGCCTCATCCCTAATGAGTTATTTATGTATATTAACACTGTAATACTTTCACTCTAGGCTATTCCAACAACTGAAATGATGCAATGTTGAGACTGCATTTATCAGTGACCATACAGAAGTTATTTTGATAGGCATGAGTTTTAATACAAGCTTCACATCAAAGCAATTGTGCCATGGACTCCTAATTTAGTTCCCCAGAGCATCTCCACAATGTGCTTTTGCTCCGTTCAGGCCACCCTCCTGCAGATACCCCTCACCTCAGGTCAGCCAAACTATTACTTGGTATTTCTTTTCAAAACCAGCACATCTGTGTTCCACCTTTCAAATAACATTAGGCTGCTTGGAACACAAAGCCAAAGATACCCTAGAAATACATTTCTGCAGCATTAGTAGTGAATTAATCTTAAATGTAATATCACAGCAGTGGTTTCCCTCAGATAGTATTAGAAAGTTAATCAATTTGATTTGTGGGCTGAAGCAAAATCAATATTTCTACGGGGGCTTTTCTTTCCATTATTTTTACACTCACTTCTCAACGCATTAAAATAATCCGTGTATCTGAAAGACAGAGGGTCTAATTCTCATTTACCACGGCACAGTCCCAGTCCCTTCAGGGACAACTTACATCCAAGGAAAAGAAAAATTACTCACTGCTAAGGGAGAAAGGAATGAACAACGTCCCTGCTCCTGCATAAAAGCACAAAGGAAAAACAGTGTGGCTTAAACATTAACCTCCTTTGAAAGCTGGTATCAAGCTGGCACTGTCTGAAGGGGATACTCCCTCCTGTCCCCCGAACGAGTATTTTCTTTTTATCTTCCCATTATATTAATATCTTTTGTTTCAAAGCTCCAGCTGGCAGTAAATTGTTCTTTTGCCTTGAGACCAGTGGATGTGTCAAAGATCTAACTTAGTTTTGTAGGTCAAACCAAATATCACCAAATATTTAAAAATCATTCAAACACACAGCGTGGTTTGCGTGGCTCCTGCACACGCGTGGATTTCCTCTCACTTCACGAGGAACTTGTTACCCACATTTTCCACTCACTTCAACTTCACCAGCGGCAGGACAAACACAACTCATCAGCTAAAAACCACGAGCAAATGAGCCCAAACGAGCTCAGAAGGGACGAGGCTATAACAGAAGCATCAGATCAATTATCTGCTAAAACATTAAGGTTTCCATTTGCTGATCAAGACAACATAGGAATCGACTGATGAACAGCAATGGGAACTGGGAGGTGTCTCTGCAGAACACCTCGGAGGAGCTTCTAAACACCACGAACAACAAACACACCACTCGCAGATGCTTTTCTATAGGAATAGCTCATGGAGAGATCTTGTCAACTTTGATTAAATTGTCAAGTTCACCATGCTGTTTCTTATAATGGAAATCTATTATTCTTACTGAAATAAGATAATTTCTTGATCTGTTTTACTGATCATTAAAATGCAATTAGTTAGATGAGCTTTCACAAACATCTCTCAAAAAGCTTTCCTCTCTGTCATGCACGAAGAGCAGAGAACAGCAAACAAGATCAACTGTTGTCATGGAAACATCATGGCCCAGCAGGTGAAAAATTCAGTCCTGTGGTACTAAAAAAGGATGAAATGTACTGAACCTAAGCACAACAGCAATGACAGCTCAAAAGCTCAGCATTTTTTCATAAATTGGCATATTTTTAAGCAACAAATTCAGTGAGGCAAATGTTAAAAACCCCCACATGTCTGGCAACATCAGTAGCGATTGAACTGTCTCAGAGTAATTTTATTAAGCAGAAATTTATATTGATATGCTGCATAATTCTGAAAATCTCTATGAAAAGTTTAGCACAATTTTTAAAAATTCAAGTGACTTGAAAACAGAAGATAATTTCTCATTTCAAAACAGACACGAGAGAAATATGCTGAATAATTTTAAGGGTTAGGTGCCAGATGCATCATTCAAAAACAGCTCTTCATGCTCCAAAAATTCTGTTTTCAGAACAGATAACATTACATCCTTCAAGTAAGAATACACAATCAATTTTTCATCTGCTGCTAAGCTAAGATGGTATACAGAAACACTGAACAAATGTATGGCTTAAGCAAAGTATTACGGGCCACTGCTTTCCCTGCATGATTTTCTTCAGAAAAGCTGCACAGAACTGTATGTTGGTTCTTCTGTGGTCCAATCAAAACTTCCTTAACTAAAATTATCTCTGTCCAAGAGCCCACCTCAAAACACATCAGTGCCATTTAAATGGGGGGGTGGGGGTTGGTTTTGGATTCCTCTGCTGGTCGCAGACATCCCCAAAAAGCTGGGACAGCCACCAGCAAGTATCCCTTTGGAAATGTGGTCTTAGGTGGCCTGACTGGCCCTGAACAATGATATGAAAGCAGAGACAGACACACAAAAATCCTCCTGTGTATCACACAAACATACAAGTCTGTCAGAACTACCACAACCCCTTGTTTTGCTGCCATAAACCTGCTCGACATCTCTGTTGTCTAGAAGGACAATTTTCCAGGTGTTTTTGAGGTGAGCAGAACACAGACAGAATACCTGGTGTTAAAGTATCATAAGAAACAGCACAAAATTTCAATGATGTATCTGCCACATTACTTTTTTTTTATCTTCTCTTTCATAAATCTCAATAACGCTGCCAGGTAGATATTTATGTACTATTCTGCTTAGTAGAAAATCAAAAGAAAAGTAAATCAAGGCCCCAGTTCAGGAAAGGAACTGCTTAAGATCAGCAGGATAGTGATTTATCCAAACCCCCCAGTATTTTCCTCTTCATTAAACTCTGACACAAATCCAAACAGAGCCCTGAATGCTTTCAACAGGGTAGAAAATCATCAGCCAGACATCTGCATTAAAGCCACAACCAACCTCATTCCTTCGCTATTTCCATCTCTCAGCAAACGCATTATTTGGCAACACCAATTAATCTTAAATTTGCTCCAACGCAACTAATTAGGTGTGTATTACCCTCGGCCCTAAACCATTAATTGCTTCATTAGCTAAGAGTCCCACGTGGTAGCCACGAGCCGTGTCTCACCCCACGCCACCCGGAGATGGGTCCTGCACTGGTGGGACCGCGTCCATCGCCCCTCCTCAGCGACACGAGCGACCACCAGCACCGGGAGCGTCCCTGCGCTCCTGCGAGCCGCGCCACATCGTGCCCGTAAATTCAAATTAATCCTGCTCAGCAGCTGGGGCTGCCCTTTTAGCCACTGCCTGGGAAGGGAACAGCACTGCCCCAGGGGAGGGCCTCGCGCCCGACACCCGCAGCCGCCACGCGAGGCGAGGCAAAGAGCATCAAAACCAAGGTTTGATTAGTATTTATTTACACGGGGGAAGGCCAGCTTGTGATCTGCGGCATCAGCAAACATTTGCATTTTGGTTGAATTCTTTCAAAGTCAATAATTAACTGCTGGAAAGACTCTGGGCGCTCTTGCTCAGCATCCACACCCCACCTGCCATCGGCACATCCCTGAACTCCACCAGCACACTCTGGAATTAAGGCATTTGTGTTCACTTAAACAACCAAAGTTTAGTCAGAGTTCTTCCCCAGCTCGTCGCATTAGGAAGCACAGAGTGCGTGGTTTTTTTGCTACTCGCTCATTTATTAAATGAAACGTGGAAAATAGGTAGAGAGACTGCAAAAGGATTTCTCCTCCTGTCACTCAAAGCAGCCTGAGCACTAAGAAATTCAGTTCCTTTCTGCCCATAAATACAAGCATGCATCACTTATGTCTTGAATGCAGCCTTCAAAATCTCTTTCTCGTTCTCACGTTGTATAAAATCCACATTATTTTATGTCCTCCTTAAAAACATACACAATCCTTGTTGGGATTTTTACATTTCCTGATATTTAACCCAAGTTTTATATTTAAAGTATAAACAATCCGAAAACAATTCCTAAGTCTGAAGACCATTAAGGCAACCATGCAGGGAAGGTCTAATCAGAGCACAGAATCCATCTTCTATATAAAATACCAGTTGATTAGTAGTTATTTTACTTAAGGAGAAGAATACAAAGGGGAGGAATAATGATGCAAAATATTGCTGTTTTGTGAACTGACTGGAAAATAAATCTTCACTCAAATAATACATAAAAAGGAAATAAAAACCAAAAACAACCAACAACTTTGGACAGTGAAAAAGACCCTACTCAAGGAAATCTCTGAAAATGGGGGGTCAGTGTAAAGGATTACTATTCCTACTGGATTATAGTATTCCACTTTACAAAATCAGGTGTTGAAAATTTCTCTAGGTGGTTAAAGATAAAAATATAATTCCAGTGATAATAATATTTGGCTTTAGGCTTTGTCATCTTGAATTTTTGCGTGTCATAAAAACCAATTTTTGTGGCAGCTACAAATTTAAAGCTTTGGAAGTCCTCAGGAAAGGCTGCCAGGAAATTGAAAAAAAGAAAAAGAAAGAAATCCTGAAAAAACACCAGCCACAAAATGTGTCTTATATTCTCTATTTCAAATTGCTACTCACCAAAACAATGTAAAAAACCCCAAACTTGATCCATTACTCATGTATTTAAAAACTTATTGCTAAATGAATGATGACTTTTATCTCCCAGAACTCTGACAGATACTGCCAACTACTGTATAACTAACAGAGTTTAAATCCTGCCTTCTGGGGTAGAAATTGGGATGCTTTTGATGGTAACATTCTCCATACCTGCATTTGAAATGGCTCTGCATCTGAACAATACCTTCGATCTGGAAACCTCAAAATGCCAAAGTTTTTCAGGGGACTGTATCAACATTGACCAACTGGTACAACAAAGCTTAATTGATTAACAACTTAAAGTTTAATTAAAAAAAATTTTAAAATTCTAACTGACTGATGGAATATGTACCTCTGATCTGGTCTGAACCACTGAAGAGCTTTTAAAATAATTCAAAGACTGCTCAGCCTGGAGCAAAAGGCTGGAATCCAAGTTTATGTCAAGTTTTAAGCAAGTACAAGGCCAGTCTGAGAAACAGATTAATGAAATCATTACTCTGGTTAACAAAGGATATGATCTGGTACAAACGGTTAGGATTGCAATTAATACCAGCAATAGTGAGACAAACTCACTCTACTGTCTATTTCACCAATTTTCTTCTTTTTCCACTCACAGATACACAAGTCAGGCACACCATCCCCAAACCTGAAAGAGGATGAACTAAGTTTAAAATCTGAGAGGATGTAGATCCAATTTAATTTCACCTGAACTTATTTTCACTTCAAAGTGTCTGATCCTCACATGCTGTGCATGATCAGTGCAGCCGAGGAAAACAATGAACTAATTTATCTTTATTTATTAAAGATAAAATTTGTTTGCTGTGTGCTTCTGAAAACTATTCAAATTATGTTTTCTAGTGAATGATCAACTGAAAAAAGAGATTGTATTTGATTGCAATAAGCCTCATGTGTCATCTTTCTATAGCAACCACCTGAGCCATACACGGGCAATATCAGCATAATTTCTGAACTCTCCCAACTCATAAATTAAAACCAAACCTACAGTGGAAAATCTATTCATGAAGAAAGAAATGGATCTCTCACAAGGTAATTATAATTCTCTCTGCAAAACAAAACCTTGGAGAACACTGAAAAACGATACAAAAATCTCCAGCACTTTAGACTCTTGAGATCAGACACTATCAACTGTATTTCTACCTGTCTATTATGAAGTTCATTAACATATATTTTTCATTCATATTGAAGTAATTTTCAATTATTGCTCATTTCTCTCCTGATGTATTTATTTGTTACAAGGAATGCTGGGAGATCTCCAGTCCTCAAGCAAACTAATTAGTTCTAATAAAGCCAGAAGAAATTAGTTTGGGTTAAAAATTAACAGATAACAAATTTAAGTAATGCTTCTGAATTGCAGTGGGCTGAAGGTTAATCAAAGGGGAGGATCAATTTAACTCCCATTACAAATAAAGATTTTGAAATTAGGCAGCATTTCCAGGCATATGAAGAAGAGAAAAAGTCAGTGAGAATGAATGTGTATATATGATGGCTACCAGGAAACCTCAGGAAAAATAAAAGTAGACCATAAGACAGCAGTATATAGAATATTTAAAAGAACATTACTTAGCTGCACTGCTGAACGTATTAACTCAGAAGTATCAATAGTATTAGCTTAAAGATCAGCTCTGTCCCTGTGCTTCCAAGGGACACTGATGGTGTCTCATCTGCCACTTCAACACCTCAGCCAGGTGCCCTCTGCATCTTTAAAGGAGGCTGTGGGGACAGCTCCGTGTGCGTTTGCAATGTCGTGGTGTGGGGATGTCAAAGGGAATGGTGCCAAGCCTTTGCTGTTCTGGAGAGCGCGATGAAATCTCCTCGGACTGCCACGAGGTTTAAATGAAGCATCACCAAATCTCTCCGAGACATCTATCAGCAAAGCGAAGAATGAAACTGAAAATTAAAGATAGCCTCAGATGGCTGCACATTTATGAATTTTTCTAAAACACAAATTTCATATCCTTGATTCTTTTTTTTTTTTCCAGCTATCTGCTGAAAAATGACACCTGCCTGCAAAAAAAAGTGATTACCAGGCATCACTGGGGTACCAGAGATCAGATGCCTTGACA
This sequence comes from Grallaria varia, assembly GCA_013396735.1. NCBI lineage: Eukaryota > Metazoa > Chordata > Aves > Passeriformes > Formicariidae > Grallaria > Grallaria varia. The sequence goes on along the minus strand of VWZG01011744.1, from coordinate 86,482 downwards.
GATCCTCTGTTCCAGTGACAAAATGTCTGTCATTCTAACAGGCAAAATAACACATAAAAGATTAATATTTCTCCTAAATTTCCAAATGCAGAATATTTAGTTCCAGAACTGCTGTTTAAAGCATTTCCACTGCCTGTAGCAGTAAACTAACTTCTATTTGCACAAAAACATTTTGACAGGATGAGAACCATCTCTTAGCACCTCAGAGCAAAGGATATCTCTGGCTGTGAGGAGGCTGCCTTTTGGTGAACTGTCAGTTCTGCATTAATGTGCATTTGGAAATGGACAGACCATGACTGTGGAAAATCTGATGTAAATATGGAAAAACCACAGGCTTATGCTCATAATCTATTCAAGGAAAAGCATTGGCTAAACATACTGCTTTTGATTAAATGTTTTACATTTCATTATATATATTCAGTTTTGATTTAACGCTCTAAGCCTTCATAGGTAAACGACTGATTTCAGCTGCACTCTCTTGAACAGAAGCTCTCACAAACATGTTATTTATTGCCCTGCATGCCATGCATGGCCCCTGAGAATTTATGAACCTAAACTACCACACATACAAGCAAACAGGGAGGGAGATTCATCTCTTTGGTCTAAATTCCTGTAAGAAAAATTAATAGCATTTCCAGTTGCTGAAAAGAGCAATGCTGATGTGATTATTTTTTTATCTATATACAAAAGAAAGAACCCATGACAGAAGGCAATTTCAACCCACAAACCCCAAGTTTGCACTGCTTTATTCTTCTGTGAAATTTTCACTCATTTCAGGAAGGTTCATTTGCAATCTGGACACGCCACTTCATAACGTTCTGCCTGCCAGTCCCTTCTCCCAGCAATGGAAATTATGGAAAAGGAGGAGTATGTACATTTACACACATGTGCCAAAATACAACCAAACACATGGATGCTCCACTCAGAAATCCAAAAATCAGCTCCAAGGCGTGTCAGACACCTGTGGATCCCAGAGGTTTACCCATTACACTGGACAATGGTTGCTGGGCCAATCAAAGAGAAAAGTAGAGGCATAAAGAATTATTCTGTGTGTTATCTTGTCACTGCTCAAACATGGCCCAGGCAGCTGATGAGCTCTGAAACCACCTACCCTTCTTTTCCAAAGGAGAACATCATTTTGCTGTTTCTTTAAAAGTCCAACATCCAGTTTAACCTTTCTCATTATTTAAGGGGAACTTGGGACATCCCAGCCAATTCCTTCCCTCCTGTATTGCCAGGTTGCCCAGAAGCCTGTCTGGCAGAAATCAGGGATAAAAACAGCTTCAGGACTGCAGACTCAATATTCATAATAATTTACTGGTTTCCTACTTGCAAAGAGTACTGCCATTAAGGTAAGTGTAAAAACCTTGTGTAAGCAGTTCAAGAGTCGGTCATGCAATTTATTTTTGCAGACACTGAAAATAGATAAATTGCCTTTTGGTGTATTTTCTCCTGACTTTCCTTAAATGAATTAAGTAAGACAAGAAAAACATGACTAGAGGTGGCAGATCTCTCCAGATTATATGAAGACAAGCTTTTTATTAATTTGAAACTCTACCCTTGCATATATGGTCAAAAGACAGTGAACCTCAGCAAAATAAAAGACACCCACACACCCAGTGGCAAAGTACCTCTGGAAAAAGGATCTCCTTATGGGACAAAGGGAAACAGCAAGGCGTAAACAAAGAAAAAAAGATGTTGTGTAACATCCCAGTTTAAAGCACACTGTGTAATTTGCAATTAAAGCCATTTTGCAGAAAACTAACAACAATTATGTTGTAAAATAAGTCATAGGCAAAATGCAAACACCTGTCTCTGTCTGGAAGATGGAACACGTACCCTTTCCCTCTCCCTCCATGAAAGACTGTGACACCTCCTAGAGTGCAGGATGTGAATAGAGGACCCAACATTTAATTGATCATTTACCTTTAACAGCAATGACAGTGTTTTGATTTTCTCCTAAATCTGCATATCCCCTCATTAGCAATCCCTTCTCTCCATTAGTGGTTTGCCGTTGTTCTATTTTCTAAGCTTCCAGCAAATTAACACTAAATTGAATTCCATAGAAAAAGTTGTTAACAGGCTTTTCCACCCCGTGCCTGATTTAATCGCATTTTCTTCTTCAATTTACGCTACATTTAATGGTGGAAATTATTTTTAAGATTGATTTCTGATGATAGTACTTATCACAGTTCAGAGGATTATTCTGCCTGTCTATCTCTGGTTAATTCTCAAAGAAAAGATTCGATCTGGAACAACTTGTGAAGGACAAAAGGGATATTTGCCCACAAGACGATTTCGTTGCCTTTCTACTTGCCCTTTCCAGCACTACACTCAGCCTGTGGCAGAAGGCACAAAGTCCCTGCTTATTTCCTCCTTTCACAAATAATACTAGCAAATGGTGGAGAATGGGCAGAAGAACTAGAAATAAATCAGTATAATTAATTTGAATTAGATGTAGAATAAATTCTTCTACAAGCAATCAACTTATGGCCAAGCCTACATGTAAAGACATTCCTCTACAGTTTTAAAGTGTCTTAAATTCTTTTAAGAAAAGAGAATTATTATTTATTGGCGGTATGTCATGAATATAACCTTCCATGTTAAAAAAAAAAAATCATTCTCCATATAAAATTATTGCTTTTTAAACCCCTGTGCTTCAAATTGTTTGAAGTATGATAGGAGATTATCTGCTTAATCCACTCCTTTCACTTAGGCATTTCAGATTTCGTGCAGCTATGCAAAGTTTAGTTCTGCTTAGCAGACCTGTGAAGCTCTTCATGAAATAGAAAATGAGTCAGGAGGAAAAAAATATACACCCTTACGGTGGTTTAAAAAAAGAGTGTAGAGAAACTGAACTACAAGGGAGAAATTCTGAGTTACATCTCTTACCAACGCTGTTACCTCTCCCCTTTTATTTTCTGCTGAAGGGAGCTTGTTAATCCCATTTCTTCAAACTTCGGATTCTGCCTCAACCCTTGTCAAACTGGAAGCTGCCACTGGATGAGGAACACTCACCAAGTGCGAACCCCCGTGGCCCTCAAACACTCAGCTGATGCTTCGTTTACCCGGAGGAAATGAAACTCGCTGCCAGCGTGTTTGTTATTCAGTTTTCATGCCCAATACAGAGGACCAGGGCCTTCACTTCAGTGTTTTCAGCATAATTCAGTCTTGGTGCTGCCAAGGCTGTACCACCTTAACGGGCTTTAACTACGTAATTAACCAAAGGGGTGCACATCACTTTGTTCCTTCTTTGAGAGCGACTGGATTTGAGTCCACGCTGCCTCTTTAACACAGTCTCTTGATCATTGCCAGCTGAGGCACAAGCAGAAAATGCAAGAGCAGTTTTCCCTGAGGGTCCCAAAGTGCCCCCAGTAGAGTGACATGCCTTGCAGAGGAAAAGATGGGAAACTGGATGTTACATCAATCTAGAGCTCTGACATTGCAAAAGCTGGAAATGCCAGTCCTATTCCCTGCACAGGTTGGAAAGCATTCCAGGGTTTGAACACTTTTCATTGGCCAGACTGTGAAAAAGCATTATTTTCTCCCGTGTACAAAATAGGTGTTGAAAGTGGCTCAAATGCCAAAATGTATCTAATCCGGCCATAATGTGGCAGAGAATAATTTCTAAATTTAGAAACTAATTGCTTTGCTGTCCAGTGAAATGTACACTGAAAAAGGAAAATCCTCTACGAAAGTCCACATCTTAAACACCAGTTCAGACATCATTGAACACAAGCACAAAACATTTAGAAAAAAACGCAGCTCTGCAATCCCACTGATTCAGTTTAGTATTTCCATCAGAGCCCCTAGGGCTCTAGGGTCTTTTACTCTCTCAACCCTAACCCTAACCCTAAGAGCATCTTCTCACTGTGAGTGATGTTATCCCACATTAAAAAGATGTAAGGGCAGCAATGTTGGGGCCCTGCCATGATGCTCTTGGCATGCATTTTCCAGCCCCTGTGTCCCTAGGGCTCTAGGGTCTTTTACTCTCTCAACCCCAACCCTAACCCTAACACAAATCCTATGCCTAACCCTAACACCATCTTCCCACTGTGGCTGATGTTCTATCCCATCATAGAAAGATGTGAAAAGGCAGCAATGTTGGGGCCCTTCCGTGATGCTCTTGGCATGCATTTTCCAGCCCCTGTGTCCCTAGGGCTCTAGGGTCTTTTACTCTCTCAACCCTAACCCTAACCCTAACACAAATTCTAAGCCTAACCCTAACAGCATCTTCTCACGTTTTTTGATGTGGTTGCTTTTTGCTCTGTCTCACAACGCAATGCAAATAACAACACGCTGTGCTTAGTTGTCATCCAACACACAGTTACAATGTGCTTCGCAAATAGAAACACACGGTTCTCCTGTGTAATATCCCTTTTTGTGGAGGATTTTGACTGACCCAGTGTTAGTTTTAATAGAATTCTGAACAAAAACCTGACACTTCAAGGATCTTTGTTCAAATGAAAGGAATGAGAGATCCTTGTTTCAAATACAGCCTACTTGACAGTGCTGCCCTAGAGAAGTTCCTTGCCAACCTGAATCTTGGGAGCACTAAGGCTTTGATTCCAGGAATTTCAGTAGACTCAATTCTAACTTTTAAAATCTCAAAGTGACTCAAGTGAACAGCCCAGCAGACAAGCTGGCAGCAGAATAGTTTGCTGCCAATTTAAATTATTCTTCCAACAGCCCTACAATGCTGGTTTCAAATCCACTTCCAAATCCTGAACCAGTTAATTAGTATCATCCCTGATTTTAACAAAGTACCAGCAATGATCTACATGCCTTCATCACATACAGGTTTTAGCTTCACGTATGTTTGATATTGTGTGAATTAATACAGAATAAAAGATCCAGCACTAGACACATTCTGCATTTAATCTATGATTTCACTGCTCTTCGAATTCGGCACCAATCCTGCTGGGGGAAAAAAGGGCCAAGCCAAAACCCTGGAGACCAAGTTGCCAAGAAATTTCCACAAGAATTCAAAAAGAATCCAGGTGAAACTGGAATGAAACTGCACAGACCAGTCTGTGACTGGAAATCACAGCCTAATTAAAGAGAGAAAGAAGGCTGTTCCCCCAGCCAGTGGTAAGTACTTTGTCACCTTTGACTCTTGCCTGTTTATGGGAAGGGGACGACATTTAGTGCCACTCATAATGGTGCCCACACACACACCACCTCCCATCTCCTGCAAAAAAACCCCTCAGCAGATTCAACCACCTTGCCAGCCACTGCCAAGACATGACCCTGCTTTAGACGTGGGCAATTTTTCAAAGTTAAAATGCTTTCTGCTGTTTTTGGAGCGTCGATACGTTCACACTGAACATGGGAAAACACGAACAAACATATAGAACAAAACCTGCAACTCTCCAGATTCAGATACTCACTGTTGTTTACAGGGATGATAAAAAATGTCACCACAGATTAGAACAGTACTATTTACACTTTTAGTGAGAGCTCTTCCTATGTTGGACCATTTGGGGCCAAATAAAGTGATACAAAATCTTTGACATTTTCAGAAACACGAACAAAGAAACAAATACTGTTGCAACACAGAACTGACCGTTTCTAAACCCTTGAAGAAGGGTAAGTTAATGTGACCTAAATTTCACTGCTCTTTAATCAGTGACTCTAAAAAGAACAGACAGTTAAAGAGTAACAGAGGGATTTTCCTATTCCTCTGAAAAACCTCTATTACACATATTCAGTTACACCATACTTTGACAGGCAGATGCACAGGCACAGAGCAGCTCTTCTTTTCAACTGGGTGAGCTAAGAGAACAGGCTTCTAAAAATAATTTGTTTTGTTCAGCAATGCCTTTTGTTGTTATTCTGCCTTTTGCTATTCTTGCAGTCTCTGAGGAAGGCTAATTTTTCTTCACAGATCTCTGCATGTCTGCTAAGAGCTCAAGACAGGCTCTGATTTTTCCTGCTTAAGAACCAAAAGGGGCATTTACAGGGTGGAAGACATTAACGCCACTTGAATCAAACCTACTTGAGACACTTATTGCCATATCTAAAAGAAAAAAGATTTCAAAACAGGGAAGAAAATGGGAAAGAAAAAGTAATAAATCTGCTGTTTACTAGGAGAAATAACCATCTCAATTCTATTCAGTAACTTGATATTTACAACTGGAAAAAACAAAAGAATGAACACTGTTTCTTCCAAGGCACCACTTAGAGTGCAGACCAGTTACACAGAGTATTAATTCCTATCCAGTGTCTGCTTCTCCGATTCCATCAATGGGATGAGAACATGGGCAAGCAACACTTTCCCATGGGATAAATCCCTGCTCTCCTGCAGACCCCAATCCATCCATTTGCTGTTGTGTGGAACAACCCACTCCTGCCCCCTGGCTCTGTGAGCATCCAATTCCCAGCTGGAGCAGAACTCTGCAACTCTGACCGGGACATCAAGTCCCTTCCCTTTCCTTGACAGATGCTCTTAGAACTGTGAAGTTTGGAGACAATAAACCTACTAAAATTTACAGCTTTGGGAGTTGTGTCATAAGAGATTCATTACATAAATGCGAAGTGCCCACAATCTTGCCACCTTATATTCAGGGATTTTTTTTAACTTTTCTGCATTGTTTTCAGAGCAAACTACTCCCAAATTTGCAAACTACACATTTTTTTTACCAAGAAAGATAAGAACAGATTCTCTTCTGAATACATTTTTGTCAGTTTTGTTTATCTTTTGCTTACTCCCCACTTCTAAAATGGTTTACATTTCAGAATCTGACAGGAGCAGGGCTTATTCCACTAAACCAAATTACAGGTATTAATTAATGGCTCTTGCTTGTTTGCCAGCTCCTGCAAGCAGAAGGGTAGATAAAAATGTATTTACAGCAGAATTTAATTACCCATTTTCAAGCCACTGGCCTCCTGGCAAAAAAGTCTCCCAGCCTAGTGCAGAATAGGACTTGGATTAAGAATTAATTTACTGTCAGCAATGATCTGCAATTTAATGGCTTAATCAAGTTTGCCATGACATTGGTAGGGGAGCTCTGGAGCCTAATATTGCCCCAGAGCCTGCTGCATCTAAAGACAGGTTTCAGAGATCCATAACCATCAGTAATCATCAGCCAGCAAATCCAGGAGCTCTTGTGTAATCAGGAACTGCCTGGAGCAAGTTTACTACTCACGTTACACAGTTGTAGCTCATGGGTTTGGAGTTCAGGGCATACCTTGGGCTCCTTCCTCCCATCCACCTACATCTCCCAAAGAAACTGCACCAAGATTTGCCTGCAAATACAGGCCAGTGTGTGTCAAACGCTCTTGTCTTTTCTAATTATAATGTAAATATGGAAAACTGCTAATAAAAAAAAAAAAAGACAAAAGGTTTCAACATATAAAGGATTCTTTTAGCTGTATTCAGAATTGCCCCTACAGAGGGCAGGAGGATTGTAGAGTTATTTCTAGAGGAGCACAGCTGAAGATAGAAATAGAGATTACAACTTCAACATCACAATTGAGATAAAATTAGTTATAAACTGAGCCTTTTATTAAAATTTTGAAATTAAAAAAAAAAAAATCAATCCACATTTTCTACTAGAAGCCAACTGATAGAATAATAAAGCCCTAGCCCTGAACAAAAAATGCCATGCTAGAAATAGGGGTATAAAAACTGTACTCTTGAGCTTTCAAAGCCAGATTTTAATAGTCTCAGAGGTTCCAGCCATTCAAAAAATATAAATAATCTTCTCACATGGAGTGTTTAGCTGGGCTGAAATACTCCAAACTCTCTGTAAGTTATCACTGGTTGTCAAAATAACCTGGGGGGAACTCCTAGAAGTGCTTTGAACATCATCCCATCCCAACAGTTTACCTATTCTACCCCTTTTTCCCTAGTAAGATTGTGAGTCATCCCTCTGTCTCCCATTCTGTCATCCCTTGGTATTTCTGTCACATCTGCAACAATGTCACCAGTACTTCCAAAGGCCTCTTTTTGCAGCACTGAGGACTGCTTTTATTTTTTAAATTCTCCTCCTGTAATTTTCTTTTCCCTCTTTTTTATTTTCCCCTCCCCCCTTTTTAAAAACAACCTCTAAGCTTTCCCTCTCATTTATTCTCAAAACAGAGTAATATACAATATCTCTAGAGAAACAGTACATCACTACATGTAAGGGTACTTCATATTTCAAATTTAAGAAATATGGATACAGAATTTTTGGTTCTGAATTCTTAAGAATGCAAAAGAACATGGATACGATCAGAATTGTACAGGCAGGACCATTTTCTGCAACACTTATTTGTTTAGTTATCTGCAGTGGCATGTTCTTCATACCATGGAAACTTCTTCAGAAGCAGGAAAACTGCTGGTTTTTCCTAGTTTTAGAAGGTTGTTGCACATTCTGTATTAAATTCTATAGGTCATGTATTCCAAGGATATGTTATGATATATTATGGCATTTATTCTTATGAAATATTATGGCATTTATTCACTGACCTGTCAGTATGGGCTTGCCTCTAAAAATGGCTGAGAAAATAGTTTATAAACTCTCGCAATCTTAACAAATAAGTGTCTACTTCATCAGAAAACCACAATATGCCCAGAGCTCCCTGTGCGCTCTATTGCCACAGGGGATTTTTTGGATCCCATCACAACAGGAAAGTAGATATTTTCGAACCTTAATTTTTTTCTGCACCTTGATCTACATTTTGAAACTGTCAGCTGTTTAAGCACAATTTACACTCTCTCAAATAAAGTTCCTCCATGATGCACTTCCTTTCAATATCAGATAGCGGTGGGCTTAACGCTTTGCTCTGTGAATTCGGAGCAGAATTTCCTTCCTGGCTGAAATTTTCCCCCTGGATTCCTTTCTACCCAGCTCCAGAGGGAGCAGGCACCAGCAAAGTCCGCCCCCCATCTCAAGTGGGAAGCCAGGCTGTAAACGTCAAAATGCCAAGGCACAAAATAGCACACTTGTCCCAATTTCTTCATGTTATTTCGGTATACATAAAAAACCCCCAAAAACCCAACAACACATAACTCATTAATTATAACCTTTCAAAAGTGTTTTCCTTTCACCCGAACTGTTAAAATTCAGTGGAGCTGCAGCTGAAGTTCTAATAAAATTATTTTTAGCTTTTTAGCTCATGCAGAGAACATCATGAAGAGTCTCATCCTTCTATTAATGCAAATGCATTTAAGCAGTCAGTGCAGGAAACTTTAGAATATGCTAATGACTGTTTCCTTGGACTCCAGTCTCTAATGCCTTTGCTGATGTGTACGCAGCACAGACAGGCTAAGTAAAGGGAACACCATCATTTAAAGTGTCAAAAGGTATTCACAGCTCCCTAAGGTGACAGCCAGATGCATATTTTATTGCCACATTTATATATGTCATTAATTTCCACATTCGACATCCTTTCAGTAGACACTGTTCTTATTTTATGGTGTCTGAGCTGAACTGCCACAGCGTGTTATAAATGGAAATGCTTTTGATAATCACATGCGCTGGTTTCTTTTTAAAGTGGTTCAGTGCTGATGAAAGGGGCCAGATTGACGGCCTCGCAGATTGGAGTTCCCTGTTAATCCACAAGGAAAACAAGGCACAGTCAGGGCAGTAGCTCAGCCACTTTCCCTCCAGTGCCTCTCCATTTAAATCCACAAGAGAAAAAACTAAAAAAAAGCAAACCAACAACATACATTATCACATCTCTAAGTCACAGTCTGACTCTGCCTGCTCATATCCTTGGCCTTGCTTCTTATTTTTAGTAGCAGGGAAAGCAATGCCTTTCTGGGGTTGGGCTGCTGCCCATGAGCTGCACACATTGGGTCCAGCAGCAACATCACTCTCAGGCCAGCACACGCATCTACATGAATTTCATCTAATAAAGCACTGATGTAAAGTCACTGGATCTCACTAAAATGCTTCTCATCTACTGAGAGTCCCATCAGGAATGACAGACACTTTCTTCAGCATGTTGTGATGAAAAGGACAAACTAGCCAAGACAGATGTATGTAACTCCCAATTTCATCAGTATTATTTATGAAAATTAGCATTTTTTAATTAGAAATGTGATCAAAATATCAGAAAATATTATTTTAAATTGTAATTATTTACCACAAAGTGCATAGCAGACAGTATCTTATCAGGAAGATAAGGTCTGGACAGTTGTTCAAACCACCTGTTAACAACCCGATCTACAAAACCAAACTAGAAATGTGAAGAGCAAAGCCCATTTTTTAATGACACACAAACAGGTCAGCTATTGTACGAGAATACTGCTATCACAGACATAAATAAACAAATAAAACCACAGGATTTTAAAATAAGAAAAGGAGCTCAGCCAGAATACTTCAAATGGCATATGGCTTAGTCATATGGCTCCATGAACACACCACGGTGACGTGGCCAAAACCAGGAGGGTTTTATTGTGTTGAAATTACTGTGAGTCTAACAACTTCCTTGGACACCTTCCTGAAACATTCAGGAAAAATCCTGCCTGCCTGCCTGCCCACAGGGAACTGGGAATGTGTTAATAAAGAGATAATGGCTCAGCCCCATCTTAACAGATACCCAGTTACAGAGATGTTTTCTGATTGTAATAAAATTTCATAAAGAACTTTAGCCTGAGATTTTTGCAAAAGTTCAAATCCCATTGAAATTCATCTTTCAGTCTTCCCTGGAAATATTGGTTATGTCTAAAGTGCATTTTATCGTCTGTTAACTGAAATGGTGCAGCTGTTGGAGTATATTTCAAGGGTTTGCATTCATTTGTTCTCCAGGAGAAGACACCTATGCCATTTTGAGTATGGAATTTCAACTGTTAGGATGAATCTGCAATTCTTTATGGCACAGAACATGTCAACTACTGCTAAAGAAGGAACCAAGGAGTTTCAAAATATCTTCATGAGTGATCTTAACGTGTGTCACATTCATGACTGAGAAAGGGTTAATTTATATTTGCCTTACTGAAATTAATAGTCTCAACTATGCCTTTGAGACCATGAACTCAAGCCAAGATACTTTTGGCTCTTTATAAGCATATTTTTAAAATGTGTTGCTAATTATTTATATAGCTCATTATCTCCTTGCTATGGCGAGCACGACTCATTTCCCTCCTCCACTCACTGCCTCTCAGGTAATGATGAGTTCATGGTTTGAATGTGTCTGAAACTATTATATTTTTTTAGGATGGAAAAAATTAACCAGTGCAGAAACTTCAGAGGAAATTTCAATGAAATCCAGAAGTGCGATCTCACCATCATTATTAGATTTGGGAAGCAAGGTACTTACATTGCAACCTTCCTGTAAATACATAAAATCACCTATTAAGTTTTCCACATGAGCAATACGGTACCCTCCAAAATAAAATTAGCCATACCAAGGCCCCAGATGATGGACCAATGCTGGCACATATTCCCCAAGCTGAAAAAAGGTGGCAATTTACATAAAACCTGCTGTCAAACACTACTGAGCCTGCAGCCCACAGAGCAGGGGGTGGTTGGCTCTTGTGACAGAGAATGGTGAGTCTGATGGGCACCTTCCACACTCAGCGCCTCCTTACACAAAACAGGGACCGCTGTGCTAGTGACAACTATACCCACCACAGAACCGTGGAATATCCTGCACTGAAAGGGCTCCACAGGGATCCTCACAGTCCAACTCAGCCCCCAGGACCCTCCAGTCAAGAGCCCAGCTCTGCTCAATTTCACGCTTATCAAAGTACCTTCCATACAGAATCAGTGGAATCACTCGTACCAACTACTCACAGTGGCAAATAACTCAAGTTTTGCACACCCTCCCTCCCACCTCACCATCTAGCAGCACTCTTGCACGCTGGCAGTTCTCACAGGTGGTTTCCACGTGTCTGAAGGCACTCAGAGCTTCACACACCCAATTTAAATCAATTAAGACCAGCACTGGCATGCTTTTTTTGGGAGGGCAGAATCCCAACTTGCTGCTCCAAATCGGAGATGCAGCCTCCAAACTATTTCAACAGAGAAGCCGAAGTTCTTTGCCTACAGCATCCTGGTCTCATCCAACTCCCAGATTCTTTCCATCCTCACCACAGTGCAAGTACCTTCCTCAGTGTCAAGTACCATTTCCTGAGATAAAGCAAGTGCTCCAGGTGGCAAGAACGTTGCTGAAGGACAACGCTGAGGACTACAGTACTCCTGAGTTCAATGTCTGGTTAATTTCCCGTAATAATTAAAAATCCTGGGACAATAGTTCGTAGCTATGAAGTTACTTTTGAGCTAAACACAAACATTCTGCATTGTCAGCTCTAAACTCTTGACAGGAGGACTTTTTTCTTTTTTTTTAGTTTTTTTTAAACCAGTATTTGTCAGTGAAGCACCTTTTGCATTTGGAATCTGCACCAAGATCCCCAGACACAGATGCAGACACAGAATCTGTGCATATGAAACATGCATGAGCGCTAAGCACAGGTTGAAGGCAGGAATTTGTGAACTTCAACACACACTAATACATTCCTGTTCACACATCTCAGTTTTTCTGGTTGTGCTTGATGAAAGGGGACAGCTGAGAAATGCAGTTTTATACATCTTTTTGACATTCAATATGCTTTTCCCCAGCACGCTGTTTATCTCTGATGTTCACCACCAAGCCATGGGCTCATCATAGGCTCTAATATCCATATTCAGAAAGGGATTTCATTTTAAATATCTTTCTCCCAGCTGTGTTGACTTTACAAAGTGCTGTACACTTTGTACAGCATTTATATAAACTGGATTTTTGATCCAACACTTCTGGTGTTTTTTAGTCAGTGAAAAGCAAGTCTGGTAGCTTTCAGCAGCCTTATTGCTACAGACCTGATCATTAGTACTTCTCCAGGAAACAGAGAGAAATGTTTGTCCAAATTATGATTGTCTACATTTATAGGATGTTAGAGAATAATTTGATTATTCATACAGATAAGGCTGTTTCTTGCTTGCACTACTCATACTACCAGTCTTGCTGACTTCAGTGGTACTGCTGGTAAACAGAATTTGGCCCATGTGAAAAAAACAATGAACACCAACACCAGGAAAAAGACTTGCAGATATTTAGAAAAATTAAATCTCAAGCCAAAATCAGAAACTCATCACTTAATACACCTCTGAAATCAGCAGCACCACCACTGACCCTAAAGATTTTTGTGTGGGATATAAGTTTAAGGCTTGTATTTTGCAGTATCATCTCAATATTTTGCTTCCAACCAGTTTAGTGGACAAGGAGCCTTGCAAATGAGGCTACTACAAGATTTTGCAGTCTGATTCATTAGGACAAAAGTTAATTAAATCACGTTCCCTCCGCAGACATACTATTTTGTCTTAGAGATGATTAAACAAGAGACAAATGTAATTAGGACAGGAAAAAAGTAAAAGTCAAAAAAATAAATCTTATAATGTGTTTCAGAAAAAAAAAAAGTAATAAATCACCTTGCCTTTTGTTTTGCTGTAACTGAGATTCTACAGCTTTCTTGTCTGATACAAGTATTATACTTGATGAGGCAATTTAGAGGGAAACTGGGACTGTGGCAATAGACATTCCATTTAAGAGAAAGATAATATACACAGCCAGGCTTATGCAGATGGTGCCCTTTCAGAGAGCAATCAACAGAACACTGGGTGGGGAGGTTTATGAAAATATATAGTCTACATCCATAAACACACAATAAAGAATTGAAAATATATGTATAAACTGCCTCTTAAACAGAATCCCAACTCATATCCCACTTGCAGAAAATAATTGTTTGTAGGGAAGTGGAACCCTTGAAGGTTTGTGTCACTGGTTGGCTGGATGTACCTAAATGAGAGAGTCCGAAACCCAAGAAGGAAAACTATGTGCTGCAAGCACTGCCTGGGCATGAGAAAATCTGCATTTGGTTCCTGAGTTCTATCTTTGACTTCCTTTAGATATTAATTGACTCATTTTTTTCTGTTCCTTATAGAGGAATACAGATAAAAATGTGTCATTGCTCTTGTCTGTTTAGATCAGATTCAATGCTCAGATTCTACTGAAGTAATTTTGGGATGTCTCATAAATCTGCAGCCACAAAACCCCAAAGCCTAGTTTATAATATAAGAACCTGCACCGTTTGAATAGATCATGCACAATAAAGGTTACTAGAAGGCCTTGCATCTGAATTTTGTAACGCAGCAGGATTAACGAGGGAAATCAGAACTCCAGACCCTGAAAAACATGCAGCGTATTTTCCCAGAATCACAAGGCAGCAGCGACACCTCCAGCACAGGGAAAACGCTCCGACCCTGCCCGAGGCCTGACTCACCTGTGCTCTTTGGAAGGGCTGAGCCTGGCTCATCCCTGCAGAGCTCCTGGAACACCCACCACCGTGTCCCACCACGTCCCACCGGGTTCCACCCCCTGACCCATCCTCGCTGCGGCTCCGAGAACTCCACCAAAAACAGAACCAATGCAATGTACAGGACAAGAGTGCCTTTAGCAAAAGGTCACATGCGAGTCAACAATCATTTTGAACTGTGGGAGTGAGAATATTGTGTTCTAGGGAAGAGAGAAAAAAGGTCAGCCTGCTTTCATGGCCACTAATTTCATCCAGCCTTTTTCTGGACATATGTCATTGTTTGGGCCTTCAAATATCTTCTACTGCTTCTACTCATTCAGAAATGTAACAACCTGCTTGAACTCCGAGGAGAAAAAAAAATGCTTTTTAAACCACATTAAGATCTATTTTTGATGGAAGTTTACTTCGCAGCCTGCAGCTAAAACAGGCTTTTATTATACTGGCACAGTGTCAAGAAATTCAAAACAGAATTCTACATTTGCACAGGCAATAGCTAATCTAGAAAATACCATTACAAATGGAAAGCTACATCAGTCACTGCACTGCGAGAAAACTGATGATGGAATTGTAAAGCTCATTAGGACTCAGTGCCATATATTTAAAAATGCTCAAAAGAGACATAAAATGGTAAAAATTCAAATACATTATAATCAACTGCAGCATTTTTCAAAATCCAGATACTGGGTTGGCCATGGATATTGTTGGTTTCATTGCTAAAATTCTCACACAGGTACAGGGCACAGGAAAAACAGCTAACCATGAAAAGTTCCTTTTGCAGATCCAGCTGTCTGGGCTAAACACTAACCATTATAATCAGAAGCATTCATATTTTTTATTATTATACTAATACCCAGCCTCATCCTTCTGCCATCATTAAGAGACTGCAAACCATCTCAGAACAGCAAGCAACTAAGCATATATTTTTTTCTTACAGCACAGTTTTTGCCTGTTATTATAAACATCTACTGTGCTGACCTCAGTAAACAATGAATCCAAGGGAACGTTTGGGAAGCTTGACAGATCCCTGCTTTGCACAGAGGCAAAAAAGCCTCAAAGGCAGTACAGGATGTATTTTAGAGCAACCTCCTTACCACAAAAGACTAAAGCAACTCCAGTTTCTCCATCACGCCGATGTGATCAAGGGCTGTACCTCAGCGAACTGCTGTCGTTATAGAAACTCTGCTGCCACGTCGCTCCTGCGGCGCCAGTGGCGTTACAGGCGCGGTGATGTCCCTTTTATCAGCCTCGGTTCAAAATTCCGAGCACTTGAGTTCACGCCCGGGGAGCTGCACGTCATCGCCTGCAGCTGCAGCCAGTGTCGGATGCTGCTGTTGCGTGGTAACCACCAGGTAGCTGGTGGGAGCCTGGTGTATTTATGTGCACGGAGAGGTAACAGCAGAAGGCAAAGGGAACATTGGTCTGGAGGTAAAAAAATTTGGTCTCTGTTTGCCAAAACACAGGCTTTTCCTCTTGCAGTGGAAACCACCGCTGAAACAGAGGACCGGAAGGACAAATTGCACCTAATTTTTTTTTTGTGATCTTCAGTGGAAAGGACTAGAAGCTGCCGTTATTGATACAGCTGTGGCAATTCATTAAAAATTAAATGGGAGAGAACTGCAGGTTAAAATTTAGCCCCAAAGTACTGTAAGTGCAGTATCAAAGAAACATTATTTACTATTTCGGTAGGAGATTTTAATTCTGGCATCAGAGTATGCTGCTCTCTCACTATCCATACCACAATACTATATAAACAACAGTATTTTAAGCAGAGTCTGGTTTGGGTGTCCAGAATTCACCCTTTATTCATTAGGTTGCTACTGCCCAGCGACCATTTAGACTTTGTGTGTTCCTCCCCTTCAACACGCGCAGACTAAGCAGTGAGGACGGACTCTGCTTGGACTCAAAGGTTCAGCCTGTGCTGGACTGAAATGAGCTGCTGCAAATAATCATGTCGCTATTCTATTCTCCAGACCCAAATCCAAACCACTGCTTTTTGTTTTACAACACTTTACGCTTCTTGAAAGCATGAATTATTTGTGTAAATGAAATTAACAGCAAAATTCCCACTAATTCCAGCGGCATCCCAGTTTTGCCTGGGTTTGAGTCCACAAACAGCTGCCTCACTTCTCAAATGCTAGCTGAGGGAGCTCTGACACAACAGTAGAAGACTGACATCATTTTTTTAACCAGAAATGCCTTTCACCAAACCTTAACATTCAGTTCACATCACACCAATGTAATTATTCTTTTAAGAAGAAGAGATGCAAAGAAGGCATTAACAGCCATTCAAAATATCACATTTATGCACTTTTCTCTTGTCATATTAAATATAATTACTTCTGATGCAATCAAACTCATATCCTTCAAATGGATAAATCCAGCAACAAATTTAGAACCTCAAGCTTCAAATCTCAGGTTCTCAAAGCAAAGCTTTAAGTCTTTACTTTCAGTTCAGTGAGGTACAAAGAAGAATTGTGAGAACATAAGGTTTAAAAGTGGTATCTTTTTATGAATTTTCTTCAAATTATTCTCTTAGTTACTGGTTCCAAAGTGCTTTGAAGATCAAAGGTGATACATGAACTACAGCTTATAACTCAGTCACCAAGAGATGGGGATCAACTAACTTGTAAAAGTTTATTCTCTGAATTCAAAAGGTACCTGAAAGCCAGAACATGTGCAAACAAATAGAAATTCAACTGGAAAAAAAATCTACTGATGCTTAGAATCAAGTGCCAGGATGTATACACCAGAGCAGACTGGACTGTGCTGATCGTAACCTTAAGCACAGGATCCTGTACTATTTATTTATGTATCCAGAACACAGCATTGGAATTACTGCTTATGTTGTATTTTTGTTTATTAAACTCCCATTTTGTGCTTAAACTATGTCAGAAGTACACATGTATTTTATCTAAGTACTACTGCTGTTCTACAAGATTTTAACAAATCAGTACAAAATGTATTGCTTTGAAATGGTGGAGTTAAATCCTCCTTCTCCCAAACCCTCCCACTCAGAAATCCCCAGCCCCCTGATATGAGTGCACGTGCGAACAAAAAAAACACAACCAAGCAACCAACAGCAGAAACACAGACTGCAAAATGAGACTTGTCTTCAAATTCATCAGTTGCCATAAAATTATAACAATAAAGACAGGACTTACTAGAAACTGCCAGCGATGATGTTTTTGATTTAAGGTGGTGACATCAGACTTAGAAATCTGTGTCTCTTCTATAAATCTGGTCTGCTCAGATATTTTCTGTGATGTTGCAGGCTGCAGACATGACGGATCATTTCCAAACTGTGCAGAATAAAAGAAAACAAGACAAGTGACTGGTTTGTTAAAACCACATTTGTTCTAGCTGAGTAGCACTTGCTCTTCCAACCACACAGCATTTCATTAACATGTTTTGCATTTCATGTGTCCCCAAAAGCTGCATGAAAGTGATGATTGATTATACATTACATACAATAGAAGCCAAAGTATACTAATAAATTCAACCTTGCAGAATAAACATTTTTGTCAGGGCGGGCACAGATTGAAATCCAGCATATGGCTTGAATGGTACGACCATTGGTCCCATGGAGGAAATAAATTTCAGAGGGCATAGTAAAAAAAAATCAGTTTCAAAATTTTCTCTAAGAAATGTAGAGACACAGAACTAAGCAGAAAAATTCTGCCTAACATTTATGACCACAGTCTGCAAGTCTATCAGAATATCTCTTTGTATTACCAGTGATAGATATCCTGGAGTTTTCCTGCCATCTCACCCACACAGCACTCCCTTGGCTTAAGGGGGATCATTAGATTTGATATTTCAAATCTTTCTGGATGGGGTCAGTGAAGTCAGCATTCCCAAATTCCTTTCTAAGAAGATTTGGGAACAACCACCTCAAATACACTCATTTTCATGTAAATATTATTTGAAGTCCAGGTTTATGAGAAACCTTGAAAGGTCCTGAGTCTGGGATAGTTCAGAACTACTTAATTCTCTGCTAAGCACTTTTTTTCTGGCCGACAATCAAACACCATTTGCAAAATGACTCAATAGACATCATGAATTATAAAAACAGGCACAATCCAAAGTAACTGCAACCAATGGAAAATCTCCCACTGATCTTCGGGTGAGATCCTAATTGTTTATAGCTTAGCTCCATAACCCAAGAAAAGATCCAGTAAAGCAGTTCTCCCTGCAGGCAAAATTAGCTTCCCTTCCTTACCACCGCAGGTCAACCAATTTTAATGCCACCTACAAAAAGTAAAAATCATGTGCATTTTAAACTGCTTCTTCAAGAAACATAAAATCTCACAAAAAACCTTTTTAAAAACAATAATAATAATAATAAAGGATTTAAAAAACATTGTAACATAGCATCAGCACTGTGACAGTTTTAAAGGAATCCAAGTTTGATGTAAAGTCTAGCATGAAATGCAATTCACTTGTTCTTCCTCGTCTCAGAAGAAGATCAGCAAATTGCTATGATTACCTATGAAGATACCCATGGGATTTCCCACTTCATGTACAGGAGTGAAGGGTGGCTGATCCACTGCATGAGGAGCAGGGGTAGGTCTGATAAAATCATCCTACAGTTTTGAAGACTTAATTTACAGGGCTATAACTCCAGTGATAGAAGGACTTGAGGGGAAGAACAGAATGCAAACAGGGCATGGTTAAATTTGAGAACTTCCAAAAGGTGCACGACATCAAGCATTTGAGCAGTAGGTTTACATGCCCGTTCACAAGCCGTGCCTTGAATAAAAACCTGTACACTGCAGTCCTTGTCACAAAGCAAAGGCTGAGTATTCAACAGCAGAGGCGCATTGATTGAAAAAGAGAAGAAATACAAGTGCAAAGATGGCTCAGAATGTCTCACTTTTAAGACCAAATACAAAGATATAAAGTATTGAAGAGGTTCAAGGAGGACTGTCTCCCATGGAAGGGACCTCACACTGGAGCAGAGGAAAAGAGTGAGGAGTTCTCCCACTGAGGAGGAAGGAGCAGCAGAGACAACACGTGATGGACTGAATTAAAGTTAAGCCCGGGGGAAGGTGTTTTAAGTTTCATTTCTATTTCTCTGATTAGATTCATAATAAATTAATTTCTTTGAGAGTAGAGTCTCCTTTGCCTGCAATAGTACCTCCTAAATGATCTATCCTTGTCCTTATCTTGACCCACGAGCCTTTCATGATGTTTTCTCCCTGCCCATCTGAGGAGGGGAGGGATGGAGCAGCTTTGGCGGGCACGTGGCATCCAGCCAAGGTCAGCCCACCTCCCAGAGACACTCCAGGAGAAGACAGAGGGCGTTTCACAGTTAATTTCTGTGAGAACTTTCACGGTGTCCTCTCTTTTGCACAAACTCTTCGGAACCCTGAACCATATGCTCCATCTTCACATCCCTCTTTTTGCAAGATTGAGGTCAAAATAAATGCAAAGACGTTCAAGCTCTTGCAAAAGCAGTTTTAGAAATAAATTTTGTTGCACTAGAGCTGTGAAGCTGTAAGGAACCTTTCCATAGTATTTAATTGGGTTGCATTTCACTAATTAGAAAAAAAAAAAATTGAGTAGAAAGATTTGCTGATTAAATTAAATTAAATTAGACGAGTCCTCATCTGTGCAGAGATGGCTTCATTTCAGCTACACTGCGAGGGGGTAGGAAAGAAATTCAGAATTGCTCCAACACAGCCCACGCAGTGCAGTGTCCTCAGGATCCAACACACCCCTCTGTGCAGCCAGCAGGGAAACTCGACAGCAGCTTCCTCCCACCCAGCCAACAACACTTGGGTCTTGTCCTCTCTGCGTCCTGCTGAAAACCACCAAGGTATTGGTTCCCACCTCTCTTCACCCAGCAGTTCCGCCCCCTCAATAGCCACATTTTCACATAAACATCTCTGTGCTTCTTCCTTATGCCCAAGAGGACTTCCCCGTGAGGGTTTCTCAAAGGCATCCAACTCTCCTTAAAGCTCTCAGTTGCTCCGGTACCTTGGAAAACTAAGTACCATTCAGGCAGGTGACACCCCAAGGTTACATAACTTCCTCCCCACACTTTTTCTGTATTGTTATTACTCTCATAACACCTAAACTGCAAACTTCTCAGGGAAATCACTCTTGATGTTACGTGTATGGAGCACAACACCCTGAATTTGTGCTGAAAACTATGATGTAACAGCAGAGAAGAGCTGACATATCTATTGGCCTCCATAGATGATAAGCATGAGTAAGTTCTTCCAAAGACTTCTTTTTCCCTAAAATGGAATTCTAAAAATGCCTTTGGATAGTGTCCCTCCACACACAAAATGGCAAGGCATGCGAATTGCATCCTATAGGCACACGCTAAATATCAGAGGTTATAGTCTAACAGATTGTTCAGAGTTAATGATAGATACTTCCACTCACACCCCCACATTTCCATCTATTTTTAAATGCCTTTACTTACATAATGTTTGATGTCTTCATCAGCACCAACCAGATTCTGATGGCAACATCGAGGCTGTACTTGTAGGACATGGGAAATCACCCAGAAAAGCACACACCCTTGTAGGTCTGGTGGGCTTGGGCCTGGAGGTACAGCATCTTTGACTTATTCATGAGTTTCCTGAGAAGAACCAGTGGTTGCTTTGTGTCAGCTGAATAGGATCGTAATTCAATCTTCCCTGGGACCTGTTTACCTGAATGACTCATGAAGGTGCAAGCTGACTGCTACTAAACTCTGTTTCACAATGGCAAAGCCTTTTGCTCGAGAAGAAACGTTTTGAGAAGTTCACCAAGGTTTGGTTTTGAGAGAGAGAGTGTTATTTCTTAAAAACATAAAAAAATGAAGCAAAGGGCATTCACACCTACTGTTTTGCTGGCAGGATTGTGTCAGTGGACAGTAGGATGCTTTAAAAATGCAGGTTCACAGCTGCAGCTTGGTGTTCACCCACAGGATTCTCAATCAAAGAGTGGTTTTTCAAAGAGTTAATACCGTTCTTCTGAAATTCCAGCCTTACCAAAGGGTTTTCTGAGTCAAAACAACAAGGAGTCCACTGGAGACACACAAATCTACAGCTCTAGTATTACATTATTGCTGTAAATGCAGGTAAGAAATGACCTGTCAGAGCCATAAGCTTATGACATTATCCTTTATAGTTTTCACTCAGAAGAGTTTCAGGAAAGAGAACCAGCAGGAAGAGTTGACCCCTTTCCGGACATCACCGCTAGAGCACAGACGTTCTGAAAGTTTGCTGAAAAGCTGAAAAAGTCTTTCTAGGAAAACCCTTAACAGGAGGTCAAGTGGCAGAGCAACATTCCTGCCCACTCCTGCCGAGCAGCTCCGTTTGGAGCCCAGTGCACTGGGAAGGTTCACAAATAGCAGAACACTGAGCAGTTGTGCTCATAACGGCAAAGAAGTTTGTTTTTACACTCGTTTTCACATCACCTCCAGTATAATTAAGAAATAAATATTTTAAAAAAATGAAATCCAGATGGAGTGTTTGCATTCCCACGGGGTGTTCTGAAGCTGGGGAATGGCTGCTTTTAAGTTTCAAGCTCTAATTTGGGGCTTTGGTATTTTGGGATCTTCATTCTAATTTAAAACCAAGACTTATCTCTGTCATAGGAAAGATGAGAAAAGACATTCCAGCTCTTTCTCTGTCCCACTGGCATGAAGCCCCGCACTTTACAACATGATCCTTGGCTGGATAAGCAGTTATCTAGTTTACTGTTCTGTTTGCACTGGACAGCAGTTCAAAACATGAATTATTTCACAAATAATGATTCCAGTTTCCCTCTAGGCCCATGGGAAGTATCAATTTTTGAGGATAGGCAACACTTCAGTTCAGAAGAAAGCATGCTGGGCATGGTCTTGCACACTGTGTTACAGATAAAACAGCAGGAAATCCCCACTAAATAAACAGGGAACCTCTGAGGACCATCGGAAGGGACAACATGAAAACAGATGGTTATAAAAGATGAGTGAGATGAAAATACATTTACTGAATTAAATCTGAATAGACTCTCTTCTTGTGTTCCGCTGACTGGCCACTGACACTTTCCTGACAAACATCTTCTTACGGATTTTCCTTCAAGTAATTCTCATTCTTTAATACATTCATTGAAAAACCCTGCCTGGTGTTGCTTTTATAGCTAATCTTCCTGCAAGTGTTCCAGCAATCTTAAATAATCTTCTTCCTCACAACATCCCTGTGCAAAGCTTTTGTTTATACAAGGCAAAACATTCATATAAGGCAAAACATCAACAATTACACATTATCAGTCTACTAAAGCAGTTCTTACATGTTGAGCTTGTAATGCAAGATATTTCAATAAATCCTTCACAAAACACATTTCAGACTTTCCTCTTAATTTGAAAGGATTAGCCTGACCTGCCTCTGCTTTTATCAAGTCCTTTCACTTGTGCCTCTCTCAGAGAAATATTCAGTATTAGTGAAATAATCAGCACTATTACAATGTATAATAATTCTGCAGCTCTGTGTGGGTGTGTGCAGAGAAAGACATTTAATACAGATGCTAAGCAAGACAATATATATTATTTACTGTCTATAATTAATTTATTACAATTTATTACTGTCCTATTAAGTCTAAGTAGGTAATACTAAGGCAAACCTTGGTTCAGCAGCACTGTCGAAATGCCTCTTATTTTTTCAGGCTAAAAATACTACAAACCCCTTGCCTGCACTGTGGAAATGCAATACAGTATGGCAGAGTTTCAATCAGGGGATATGAGACAATGTGCTACTCACAGCACAGAAAAATAGTGCACGCCTCAACAAGCTTACAAGATGTATTTGTCCACAGTAGTTCACATACAGCCTTTTATAAAAAATTAAAAACTCTGAAATTTTACATCTGCTTGCATATTTCACCAGAAGAAAAACCGAAGCCATTGTGACATTGAATTTAACACTACATTACGTGCAAAAACTTAGGTGATCTTTATGACTATATACCAAAAAGAACGGGGTGCTGCATCGCACCTAAAATACAGCATCGTCACTCCTTCCAGAACCCCACCACAGTTTCTCCTAAAGTCAAACCCCAATAAAACATAAAATCCTTTTTTTGTTTCATTTTAGCCCAACTGCCTGAACCTTCCAGGATGGTTCCTTAGTTTCCTCCCATGTCACTGGCCCACGCCTGACCTTGTGTGCTTGATAACGTCTGACAGGGTCACAGCGCAGTGATTTGCCTGCAGGCAACCACCTTTACAAATGGTACACATAAACATACCCTTTACTCTTCATAAAGCCTTGCCAGCATTTAAAAAAACCAGACACTTCATGTGCTTTCCAATCTTATTTTGTGTTTTACTTTTTCACTGAAAAAGAAGAATATATTTATTACAATTCTGCATTATCACCAAATCTTATCTAAACCAGTAGATCTACACAGCCACAGGAATATGGCTGAGGTTAACTGTAAATTATATATACAGGAACAGGGGAGAGATTTGAGAAGAGGCAACAAGCTTTCTGCAACACCAAAAAGCTTTTAAAATAGTGATACTGCCTAAGATGAGAGCCTTGAGGAATTGTGAAAAATACAGTTAGAGAAAGAAAAAAACCTTATAATCGCTTGGAAAATTATTACTCCCTGCACGAAGGCACTTGCTGTTAATCAGAGGACTTGACCAGTAAAACCACATGGCATTAAAATTTTGGTAGGTACCACATTAAAGTGCCTAGGAATGGTCCACACACCAGGTTTGGTGCCAGTGATGGTTGGTGTAAAGTCCTCATATAGCACCTCAAATGCCATCTCCTGACATCTGTCAGTAAGGCTATACCATGCAACACGTTTGTTTTATTTTTCTAGTATTAAGGCAAATATTATCCTCAACCTATATTACAACTGAGAAGACGAAGAAACTTTGATGATGTTTTCCCTGCAATCTGAGAGCTTTTTGGTGTATTAAACAACCCCCAGTTTTTGACCATCGCATCATATTTCAAAGTCACAAAACAAATTAATTTGCAAGATCTCACCACCTCGTCCTTAATCTCATTAGAAAAGACTAATGGCTACAGAATCAATTATTTCATAGAGATTGCTGCCTTAACACCATTAGCCTTTACATCACACATTCTCATTTTGAATTGTCAATTCTATTGTCATTTCCTCCGCTAGTTTAATTACAACCTTTAATTAAGTCCCTTCCTTAATCAACTTTATAGCTATGTCCATTCTTTTATGGTTGCATGTAAAAGAAGAAACAAAAGAGCAACTTAGAAGGCTGTAGTGCCAGCACAGGAGCTGTCACAGCATTTGTCTGGTCCCAACCTCTGCTCCAAGAACTGCAACAATTCCTTCCTTTTAAACACCCACAAGCCCATAACAAATACAAAGAACCCCAAATCTTTAGTGTTTACAGAACCATGACTGAAATAGTTTTGATCTTGCAGTTCCTGAAAATCCAAATGAATTGGTGACTGTATTTATGCATTTCATTGATTACTCTTTCTGTCAATTTTAAGAATCTGTAGCTTGGTCACGGTTTTCTAGTTACTCCAAAAAGCAAAGATTAGATGGTCTTTTCTCTAGATACCATAATTTTGCTAGTGAAAAAATAAAATGCTCTCCATTAACCTGCAGAATCTTTCTTATTTGGTGGGCAGGCACTCAGAGCTATGGGAGGCTCTGGTTCCCAAGAAGACAAAGTTTCCTCTCTTTGACACTGTTCAGCTGGGCATAAGGGAAAAGTTCTGGTCTTCAGGCAATGAGGAGATTAGAAGAACTAGGAATAGCCTCTGTCCTTCTGTTATATTTAACTGGCTCTACCCAGTTGTGGTTTTTTTCTCCTCTCTCAAAGAAGAGAACTAAAAGCTATTTTAAGTCCCTTCCTCAGTGCAATGTCACAGCCATATCCTGCCGATCATCAGATCCTGCAGCCTGAGAGCTGGTTTGGCCATTTCTTTCTAATTTACATCACACACGCCGAGTCATTTGGGGTTTTTTAACCTGCCTCCTGCCCCTCCAAATCTCTGTGATTATCAAACCTTGTCAGTCTCTCACCAGATTCCTCCTTGACTGGGGTGAAATCCCTGCCAAGCCAAGCACACGATTTCCCCTTTTCCCTGGCTGAAGTCAGCATGCATTGGTATTGCACCCTTTGCTGGTAAAATACTTTGGAGTTTTCTGACGTTCTAAGCAGGAATTGATCTCTCAGGAAGGGCTATGAACCACCAAACAGCCCTATCAAAAGTGATCTGAAACACTAAATAAATTTGGCGTAGCAAACTTTTCTAGTGGTCCAGACACGTTTCCACTTGCTTTGTTTGCTGAGTTGTTTTTCCACTATGATTAAAAAAAAATGTTCTTGTCATTTCTTGATAAAGAGCCTGAATGTTTTTTCCCCTTAAATTCTGTTTCATATTCTCAAGCATAACTGATAAAACTATCCAGTGACTTTTTTCTTTAAGCTCTATTAGAATAAATGTACCAACAGTAGATTAATAACAAAAATGAGAAAAGCCAACACCCCTTCTGTATGCAAATTTCTTCTCTTAAATACTAAAAATGAGACCAAGGGAATCCTATTTCACTGAGCAAATTAACAAAAGGTCAGAAAGCTTGATCTTTGTCACTGGTGTACTCTGTCCGAAAACTGAACTGCCATTTAAATATTTATAAGGGAGAGCTGTAATTGCAGGTTGAGAGCTCTGTATGCACAAAACAGGAAACTGAAAATATTCATGATGTGGGAGATTTTCCACCAAAGGAAAATTTGGGTGAAGGAAAGGAGTGTTTTAATAATCTCTGAATCCAAATACATAAGAAAATGTCCTAAAACCTGTTATTTTTGGGGTCAGTTATGGGACAGAGATGAGAAAAATCAGACTCTTACCAGCCACTGAAAACTGGTGAAAAAAAGTTTCAAATTATGACAGCACCAAAAACAGTGGATGGAATCACGTTTTATTTTTGTGAATACTTTTTAATGAAATAAAAACAAGATATAGAAGCAGCTACATAAATGACAAAGTGGAGAGAGCAAACAAAAATGTCCCAGACCCTGCTGCATCTACGCACTGGGCTTGCTGCTACCAACAGAGCCCTCTCCCAGCAGATTAAGGGTTCTTCCTGGATAATGTCCCTTCCTGCCTGATTTTAGTGTCTTTAATTAAACTAAATTTATACCTGTCCTTCTAGCTTGATATCCAGTTTACTGGAGATTCTTTTCAAGCAAGTTATTCTATTTGGCACCACAGGAAACCCAAGAAAGCTCAGAGAATTCCCAGTGAATTCTTCCTGCACAAACCACTGGACAATCTGAATGGTCACTCTGCATTCCTTTGCCTGTGCTCTCTCCTTTCCACAAGTCCAAATACGCTTCACACACACCATGGAGAACGTTCTCATTTTGCTCATTTAGCAAATTCCCTTCCAGTGACATGAAGTCCCAGCCCAGAATTGCTCCAAGAAGAGGTTCTGAAGAGCAACCAAAAAGCAGCACAGCGAGAGCTTAGGCAAGGGAGATCGTATTTTGAGATAAAGATGCTTAAAGAATGGTCTTGCAATGAACTGGATGTTTGAAAGGGATGTAATTGCATGATAAATTAAACTCTTTCTATCAAAAATACATACAGTGAGCTTGATAGTATTATTTCTTAAACATCTGAAGAGAACAAGCAGTTAGCTTAGACTCAAGAAACAAATAGTCTCATGAGCACCAGGCTGAGATCAAAGGTACTCTGATGTTGGTTCTGCTCCTCTCACCGGTTTTCAGAAAGGATGACTATCTGCACAGTCCCTACCTAATTATGTCCAGGATATCGGAAGTTTGGAAATCAAGGCATCGTTGAAAAATGTAAAATGGAGTTCAAAAGAAAGCATTGCAACTTCTTAAATAACTTTTGGGAAGCACGTCACAAAACACGCCCATGGGTTAGACAAGGCAACATGCCAAAATACTCCACTGATGACACCTGGCGGAGTTGCACAGTGTTTTCCACCAGCCTCCTGAACACATTTCAGACTGCGGGCAACCAGGGTATCAACCTCATGACAACAGGTCATGTGAGTGTCTCTGTTGCACACTGACTGGTCCGAGCAGGCTGTTGAACACTGAACTAAGTGAACCTTTCCTCTGAAGTAATTTTATGTTCTTAGAATTATGTTGTATCATATTCCTTATATTCCTACACCCATCATTGCCACTTGGACCATTTTTTAGCTTTAAATCTCATAATTATTTGAACATTCATGGCTTTATTCAGTGTTTCTGTTTCTAGTCTGGGGGTTGTGAAGCATTGAGAGTATTTAAATACTGGCATTCCAGCATTCCTAGCTGGACCATCCATTCAAAGCATATTCATGTAAAGGCATATTAAATCTTCAGTTACAAAATATACCTCAGAACTCTGCATTTAAGACAAGTCTTTCTCAAGGTCTACCATCTTACCTCATACATCTTTTGGGAGGAGTAATATGAAATGAGTGATGTATTTCCACTGCCCTCTTCTGGGTGAGATAGAATGGGACAGACGTCCTCTTGAAATCAAGTTTTAGTGGTATATAAAAACCTTGAGTTTAAAATGCAAACACAGACTCACTTTCTGGCCTAGATGTGGCAAGGTTGTGACCTTTAATAATCTTGCTTCCTCCACTAGTTTGTGCTGCTAATGAAAACTACTCTGGGGATTGTCAACTCTTTCACAGCATAAAGAATAAATGACTAAGATGTGTTTGTCATCAGACAAAAAAAAGTCCTTATATCTCTGTTTAAACGTCCTTCCAATATTAGCCAGGCTGAACAATTCCCATTATGACAGGAAATAGGAAACACTGCTGAAAATGCTAAGTTTAGCTTGAGGCTAATTATACAGATTTGTTTTGGGTGAATGGTAATCTTGATTGTGAATGGGAAGATTGTTGATTAGAGCTTTTAATAAATAAATTTAAAAATTAGAGCTCACTTGTCACTTACAACTCAAAGTAAGAAAGAACAATAGGCAGTACTGGAGGCCATCCAGGCGTGCAGTCACAGCACTGGAACAGAAACATCCCATAGTCTACATCACCAGAATGATAAAAGGAAAACAGCAGTTGATGAGAGAAAAACACTTGAAAAGCAACAGAATGCTCACCCCAACCAATGGGAAAAACTGAAGAAAGATTATATTACACTATGAACTATTAAACTGTATTAAACTCCCAGACTGCTTTTCCACTCTTTCCCCCCATCAAAGATCACCATCACTTTGTGTTTTTCCTTCAGTTTTTCAAGAAGACATTCTGCAGCCTTCTTAGAACAAAAACACTTCCTCCATCAAACTGAAACTCCTCACAAAAGCTAGCACTGGTAGGAGCCCCACTGAGCAAATTCATATTTGCAAAAGCCTCTTGCCACTTCTCACATCCTTGCCTTAATTTTACTCTTCTTTCTGCATCCAGTCTCACATTGGTTTGCCCTTTCAGTTAAAAAAATTCTCAATCACTCTAATTTTCATAATGGCTCTTGCTTTAGCTGACACCAATTCTCCAAAGCACTGCAGTCTTGAGGGTTCCCATATTTTTAGCTACTGTGCCAAATTGCTCTGAATTTAATTAGTTAAACACCTAGCTGCAGAAATCTATCCTAAATTTAATGTGAGAGTCTGCTGTCAAAGTCTTATGATAAATTCAGAGCCACTTCACTTTGGTACCTTCTGGGCAGGAAGTTCTGATGCAAAGCACTCACATTGGTGTGTTACATCTAAAAACCACTTTAAAAACCAAAGCATCATAGAGCATGTCAATAAATACTGTGTCAAGAGCAAGAAATGTGATTCTTGGGAAAAATACAAATCTGGCTATCTAGATGAAATAATTGGTTTACTTAATTTTTTTTTAAACACTCAAAAAATATAAGATAAAGGGGCAAGTGACATCTCTATATTACTGAGTATTTCTTTCATGAAGTAGGAGTGTAAAATAATTTGCCTAATATACGAGTTAGAAAAAGCTTATTTAGCATAAGACTGGATGATTTCTCCACTTTATTCATGCTGCAAATTTGGACAGTTTTGTGCACTGGAAAACTGGTATAAGAAATCCCTCCTGTGCTAAACGTGCACACAACCATTCTCTTCACAGACCATAAGGAAGCTCTGCATTAAAAGTCATCTCAAACCTGTACAAGCTCCTGACTAAGAAGAAATAAAGTCTTTATGGACACCAGATATCCACTAATGCTGAATCTTCCAGAATATTCATTTTAATAATAAAATTCACAACATCACACCTGTTAATACACACTTTACATGCAGGTTTTCTGAAAGCACAAAGGATTCCAAGGTCCACATGACAAACAAAGCTGTCACAGCTACATTCCCGTTCAGCAAAGCATTTACACTTCAATTTTTAGCAGCACGTATCAACAAGCTACTGCACCATTCTGCAGGAACTGCACACTAGCATATATAATATTTATATTTTCCACTGGACTGTTGATTTTTATTTAAATGAATTATGTATCAGCCAGACCAATTTTTCTTTCATTTCACACATGTAACTAACATCTCCCTTACTGGCATTATCCCTGAGTGATACTACCACAAGTCTAAGGAGAATCAGGCCTCTAAGCCCTAAGTATTATCAACATAAAATGTAAATCCTTTAAAAAGGATTTGAGGTGGCTTTTTATGAGAAAATGACAGTCAGGGTAATGTCTGACTGCCTCTGACATATAAACAGCAGGACAAGAACTAAAGACTCATCTCTGTGAAGAAATCTGAAACCCAAACAAAAAGCCAGGAGGCATCTGATAACAGCTGGTATCTTTCAATAGCCAAACCAGCTGAGTTTGACATCCCTATTTTGGCAACAGCAAAAGCACCATTTTGTCAAAACCAGATTCTCCCATCTCTAGACCAACAGCTTCTTGAACCTGCATTGTGCAGTCCACGATCTCCCTCTCCTGCGTGCAGCAATTTCAACGCCTCTCATGTCAAACAGCAGCGCCGCCGTTAATTCTGTGATCAGCCGCCATCAGGGCTCTGCTGATAATTATAAATGATGTCATGACCAAGCTTAAATGTATCTGCCAAAACAGAAATTGAACCTGCAGAGNCCCCCTCCCAACACAAGCCTTTGACATAAGCCTCGCTGGCTCTGTGCCTACATATGCAGCCAAAAACATTAGCAAACAGACCAGCCCTACAGCACAGCCACCTGAGCACTGCAGGCTTCCCCCTGCGTTCCAAAATCACTGCAGTCCACAGCTTTCGCTCTACAGGTGAATAATCTGTCATCCTGGCCATGTACTAATGGGCTAATCAAGAGATTATTTCAGCCTGTGTAGTATAAAATCAGAGAGAGACGTGTTCACACTGGACTCAAGTCTTCAGGTCCAAGCCATCATTTAGTATAAGAAACACAACTGTGCCTTCAGATACTCAGAATTTTGGACCATCTGTATGGAAATTATGAATGATGTATCACCAGTCACTAGAAAACATTTTTCAAAACGTATTCCAATTATAGAGATTGAAGTTATTATTAAAATTTAATCTCATTTATTATGCAAGATTGAAAATGTAAATCTTCATAGGATTATTTTATTTATCATTAGAGGTATATAAACATCCAGCCTTGATTTTGTTGGCTGGGTCCTCTTACAGTGAATGGAGAAATGGACACTCCTGAGATGTAATTTATATCCACTCTAACACAGATACTAAAAACAGATAGCTTTCTTTCTCCATCTGATTTTTTATAACTTATTACTCAATTCACATACTGCCTGAGCATTAGTCATTCATCATCATCTGTCTGTGACAGTGCTATAACTGGTCCTTTCTCTGGCTAGACTTGCAGCAAATTCACCTTGCCTTCCCACTTGCTCGTCCCATGAGTCATTGAACAGACCACCTGAGCCCCACACACACCTGTGCCTGCACCGTCATTTCACATGAACTGTGCCTATAATAGCTGCTGACACTTGCCCTTTTCCAGGGGAGCTCTTTGACTAAAGGCAAGTTAAATAACTAAATTATCACAGGTCCAAAATTAAGCCCAGGAAGTGAGAATCAATTTACTTTGACTTTCCTATTAAGTTATATGAAGATTGGTTAAAGGATTTTCTTTTTCTCCAGCCTCCATCTGTGTCCTGTATAAGCAGAAGGATAGAATTGATGATATATGCAAGTCACATCTATCTTCCTCTTTGATCCAGTTAATGAAATTGAGATTCATTGCAATTTTCTGCTTTCCATCATTTAAAGATTGTGGTTACTTTGAAGATTCCGTGAAGCTCACGCAATTTTTTGTCATAACTAAATTCTATTTCTCCTGGATATCTAACTTCTTTATCACTGCCAGTAAAAGTTGTTAATATAAATCTTCTGTCTAAAGCAACCTAGACTGACTGAGCTCCACCAACTTAAATTCCATCTTGAATGGGTATAAGAACTTTTCTAGAAAAAGTTTTTTGCTTTTTTTTTTCCCTCCCTCTCACTCACAAAAATCACCTATTTCTAACTGCTGGCGCAAGTACTGGAGTAGCATTTCAGTGATGACTTCCAATATGCTACAATGGATGAAAAGGAGTCTTCACCAAGTTAAAGGTTCAGCTGGTCAGAACTGCAGTGGTTCAGGACAACACCCCTTCTCTGCCAGAATATGGAATCTACAACCATGTCACGATTGTATCCGTGTGTGTCAGGAGGAAAACACTCCTCTCTAAGAGGGACAAGAGCAAGACAACCAGAGTACATAACAAGAAAGGCCAGAGACCAAGGTTGCTCCTGGTTGATGCACCATCTGTGCAACTCCTCTGCAAAGGCCTTCCCAACCAGCACATTCCCAGTTGCCTTTTTGCCCATGGACCCTCCTCTGCTCCCTGGTCCCATTCATAAGCCAGGAATGCAGGGGGTGGGAAGCAGGTCAGGCTGAAAAGGCGCCTGTAGCAAATGACATCAGCGAAACACGCCCTGTGGTGCTGCCAACACCAGGGAAAGAGCCACGGGTGAGAAGAAAGAACAAGGCTGAGTCAATTTGTGAAAGTCTCACTCCCGTCGTGGCAGGTTTGGGCAGCCTGTAAATAGGTTGGGGACAGAGGTTATCTGGACAGAGTCCTGCCACATTCCAGGGAGGGCCACACTGTTCCAAAGTCATTTGCTGCCCAGCCTTGCACTGCCACTTCCTTCCTGGAGACGGAGAACGATATCCCCAGGGGTGGTGATCAATCCAAGGTTGGACTCTCTTATCTTGGAGGTCTTTTCCAGCCTAAATGGTTCTCCGATTCCATGACTCTGGGAATCAGGGTACCACCTTTACCTTCCACCTCCCACCTGCCGCAGAGCAAATTAGGGCATGTTCTACTTTAATTCTGCAGGAAAGCCATTGGTGCAAATATTGGAATGCATAATTTCAATTAAAAACAAACAAAAAACCCACCACACTACCACATCTCCTGTAAGTCCTTACCTTGCATATTCTGCTGGCAAGCTTAGATAAGCACGCTAGGGGGAAATTCAGAAAGCTCCAGACGGGAAAGGTTAATATTTCTGTGGTATGGCTTGGTTTTGCACAGTGATTAGGCTTGCTGCCAGCCTGATTCCTTCAATGTTTTAACTATCTGCAGCTTGAGTGATTACATTAATAAACTTCCAGTGCAGACAGCATGCTAAATTCTAGCCACTGTTCACGTAGGAAGAGAATGGGTGTCTTTAAATACATTTTCTCGTCCAAATTCTAGATAAAAAAAGGCAAATCCTGGCCTGATTTTCTGCGAAAGAGCCATTCCTTAGAAACCTCCAGCAATCCTTTGATTCTCAGCAGGATTTTTAGGACTAGATTTCCCTCTCACCCAAAGAAAGATTCCTTTCCTGTATTTTTAAGGTTATAGCAGCAGATCTAACATCCCTCTCCATCACCCTTCTTAGGTCTGCATAATTCCGAGCCCAGTCATAGCATCCCTAGAAATCCCAGTTTGAAGACTTTAAGGTCAAAAGGACACACCTGTGCTATTCAAGTGAAGAGAATCAATCATCAGCAATGGTTTATAATCAGAGATTAATTTAGCTCATCACAGATGAGTCCAGCAATCTTCAGGTCAGGTCCAACATAAGCACAACCCCAAGTGACTACAGTGAGTCACACACAGCCCCGAGTCTGTCTGACAAAAGGGTACATTACCGAACCAGTATGGGGAGCAAGTGAATCCTGTTAAGTAATAAACAAATAAGAATATCTTCACATTTGGGTAACAGCAACACAAAGGGAGAATTTCAAGCAAGGTATTACAAGCCATGTTGCTTCACCAAACCCTCTGAGCCAACAACAGTGAACACCTCTTTCAACAACAGGAATAAATACAGTTTGTTTTTCTGCAAGAGGAACAGCTCCCTGATAGCCCTAAAACCTGACTCCTGCCTCCACTGCATCCAGAGAGGAGATAAAAGGAGTATCTACAGAGCAAGCCAGACATCCTCCCTTACCTTCCTCCAGGGAAGGAACTACACCACCTGTTAAAGAGTCAATAAAACGAATCGCGTCTTTTTCACACAATGTTGTTCCATCCCTTCATTCGCCAGTACACAACTGCTGTATTTATTTTTGGTTATTAATTTCTTTTTAATTTCGGCATCAGGAAATGACTGGAAATGTTTGATATGCATTGCACAGAAACCTACATGTTTACTGGGAAGTTTACTCAGCAGAGCAGAGCTACGGTGTGGGCAGAACATCCAGCTTTGATTCTCAGCTCTGTCACTGACGCATTAAAGAAACTTGGTGAAATCACGTGCCCTTCTAAACAAACTGGGGATAATAATTGTTCTTATCAAAGACGTGCGCAGTAAGGCTTTGTTAATTAATGTCTGTAAGTACTTTGAAATCCCAAGATGAAAGACAAAGTGCATCATATGAACCCATGAAACATAAAACAATGTATCTATAGAATAATGCCTTACATGGCTATTCATGAGTTCTGTCAGTTGTGTTCTTTAAATCACCTCCCCATCTCTTCAATTTAATAACAGACATTCCCCTTTGGATTTGTCATGAAGGTGTTAAATTTCCCTGGATGATTCCCCCCAATCTTCATGGTTGTCTTTTATTTGGCATAAACCTGAGCAGGTATTCTTGAGACAGTACAAATAATAACCAAATGTATTTGGCCCCACTGTAATAACAACTTAAATGAGATTCTGATTTTCCCAAGAACACCTTTGGGAGAAACCTAAAAATGAACAGCAGAACTACTCACAATGCACCAAATATTATGGCAGTGAGAGATTAGGAGAAACCTTGGCTTTCCAGAGAAGAAATAGCTTTTAGTTAGGAACTCTGTATTTAAAAATGTTCAGTCACCCACACTGAAAAAACTACCACAGGCACCATGTAAAGACTGCAAAAGAAAAAGGGAGTTTCTTATACAAACAGTATTCGTGCAGCACTTGGGAGAAAGGGTTCGTTGAGAATTACTGAATTCAACAGTGAACAAGTCCACGAAGCACTTTGATAAGGTAAGAGCTGAAGGCAGGTTAAACTTGAGCCAGATGGAAAAGTTCCACCAGAAATGGAGAGCTTTGGAACATTTCTGACCGGTTCTATCACCCTGGCAAATCTCCTGGGGTTTGAATTGGAGCACTAATCTTAAGCACTATGCTTAACTTTAAAAACTCTAAGAGTCAGAATTAGTGATGAAATCAGAGGTACCTTGTCATTTTGTCACTATTAGACCACAAAAAATAAACTCTTTTAATGTTTCATAACAGAAGCTCCCCAAATTCCTGGTTTGTTCATATGGCCTTTTCTTTTTGCCTGTTCCAGTTCATCTTTCTTGAACATAAATCCTACACTGACACAAAAAGGGAGAGCTTTAAGATGCACTGTAAGTATTTCACACTGTACAATTATTCACGATGGAAATAACCTGGCTTGTTTCCTACATGTCTTGTTTCTTACATTTCTCTCCTGCCCTTTCAAATGTTTGTGGTAATTTTAAGAGACGTGCAACACAGAGTAGGCTGTTGTGATAACTCCTCTGAAGTATTTACTTGATGTTTTTATTATTTATGTAATAGTAGCCCATTATCAATCCAATAATGATGGATAGTGACAGTTAAACGTTTCTGTGGGACTGCACAGGCCTTCTTCCATAAAGTAGGTTTGATGGGACTGTAAAAATCCAAATGTATTTTTTTCCCATGCACACGTGTACTGGATTGCAAGAGTGGGATTTATGCAAGTGAGAAAAGACTTACCACCTATCTGAATTTAAATATACTGCACCAACCCATTACAAAAGAAAACCTTCTCAGCCCTGAAGTTATTCCAATAAATTAAGGAATTCTGCTAATAGGGAAGACATGGACATTGTAAAGCACTGCAGCTCACAGGAGTGCATTTTTCTTACCAGTTAATTCCAGCAATTATACTTTTAATGAATGTTGCAGAGAATAAAAACCAAATAAATAGTATTTCATGCCTCAAATTTGTATTTTTCTAAGAGCCATGATTGCTATGAAAATTCTGGTTTTTGGCAATTATTACACACCACAAACAAATTATCCTTTTTACCCTCAAGGCAGATTTGGTATCAAGGACAGTCCCTTTTTTCTTACTGGCAAATTTTAGTTTGAAAGGGGCAGTAATCCACAAATGACAAGCTTACGAAAAGCTAAATTGTAACATTTTACTGAGGACAAAGACAGGACCAAAGACAAGGAATTAAGGATACTGTCATTCATCAGTATTTAACAAAGAGCATCTCTGAACTCAGTATTACATCAACCAAGCTATCACGTATACGACACAATTATAATATGCAAGTCTAGAGAGACAACAGTAGAATCCCTTTTACATATGGAAAATAAATGGATGCTGCTTTTTAATTCTGCAGGTTTATCACCAAGATTTCTTATTTACCTCACTCCCTTTGTTTTCCACTCCACCTTCTTACTGTGGGGTTTTTTTTTCAACCCTCTCCACTTCTTTCTTCCTTTCTCACTCAGTTGCCTGGGAAATCCTACAGCAACTGATCTAACTTCAACAAAGAACTCATCCACAGAGCCACAAAGTAGGCAAGAACACCAGCACAAGTGAGTGCTTTGCTCCAGACACCTTTCCTGGTGTACAAGAGATCTTCTTCCAGAAAATAATTTCTTGCAGGTGAGGGGACTGAAAACTAACCATAGCATTATAACCTCTCCAGAAACACAACCCAAATCCACTATCTCCAGCTAACAAAAGATTGTAAATTGAAAACATAACGTCCAATTTTTGTTTGTCCCTTATTGTGGCTAAACAATTTGACCCAAATTAAAAAAAAAATATAATAAAAATCCACAAGCCCTATTCAAACAGCAATGCACACAAAGTGTCTTTTCTAAAAGTCATTCTTTGGGATAGTAAGGAAAAGGGATAGAAAGAGCCGTGCTAGATCAGATTCCAGACCCAGGCAGTCCAGGCAAAACGGACTATCGATGCTTAAGAATAAGGCACAAAAACCCTACAGTAAATTCCTCTAATATAACCTATAGTCTCCTACAGGATCTGGAATAAGATATCATAAAATCTAACAAAGCACCAAAGCACACGGGGCTGAACATCCCTCCAGTTCATCCCCAGCCCAGGTCCATGCACACATCACAGGGTGTAACTCAGGCCTGTCGAGGAAAATTTCCTGTTCCTTAGTTACAGGAAGTCAGAGCTGAGAAAACAATTTCCAGTGGCAGCATGGTCTCTTAAATGCTACTAAATAAAAGGATGTTAAAAATCAACAACACTGACTAAATGCTCTGATAACTTTTTATCTGACAGAGTAAATATTAGTTACACTAATCCCAACATGGGGAGGGAGGGGGGAGACAACACATCTGGAAGTGGCTAAAATGTGGGGTGAGGAGGAAGGAGGAGGAGGCTTGTCCTTTGTGCTCCCTCAAGTGCCGCATCACTCTGCTCATGTCCAGCTGAGGGTTTGGGCAGAGAGCTGTTTGGGAAGTGTTCAGTGAACCTGCTGCTCAGGACCTGGCCAGCAGCTCTTCCTGCAGACCAGAATTAGGAAATGGTCCAGTTGTTCAGTGTCACTTTCAATGCCACACACTTGTTGGATCAACACTGACAGTTATGTTTAACTGAAGGTAGTATTTATTTACTTACAGGGCACAAATATTATGTTCCCAGCATTGTTTACTGCTTTCTGCTCAGAGCAATATTCCACAAAGAATCAGTGAATCCACCTGAGCCCAACAGAAACAAGTGTGTCACACCAGTGGTGTCAGCAGGACAATGACCTCATTCACTCTTTGATTCTTTGAGCTCCCATCATCACAGACAGCTTGTCTTCCTGTCTTGTTCTTTTTACTAAATTGTTCTGTCTTATTTTAAGATAACTTCCATAATCTATATATCAAGAAATATATCTATTTATATATCTGTCACTAGGTCATGAAAATATTAGCAGCTTGGAGCTCTATATACTTTACTTCCTTTTAAGAGTATTTATGGAAATTAAACACAATTTTTTTCAGAACGAAACTTAGAAAGGTTGTAACCTAAGCATAAGGTTTAGGGCTTATGATAATTAGTAACTACCAGTATCAAAGCTGGCAAAGATCTCATTTGCATCTAGGAGCTGGGACCAATATCTACGAAAGTCATTTAGCAGGGCTGCTTTAGTCTGGCTGCATGAGGAACTTCCCCTTTTGGAACTATTAAAAAAAAGATGTGACTTCCCACCACTACAGGAAACACCGTGAAGTCCATTTGAGCCATCAGAGCGATTGGGACGACATGAAGGATCAACCCTTCGTTGCAACTCCCTCTCTCTTACTGACAGGGTTTTACAGGATGTGACTCTAAAGTTTATAAAATCCCTGCTTGCATTTCCCCCCTGGTAGGAATCCCCAGTAAAAGCCCATGCACGTTATTAACAGCAACAACTGCCTTAATGACAGGTTTCCTCTACAGCACAAAAACATTAGCTGTACCCAACTGCCCTACCAAAAAAACCCCACAAAACTGCTTTACAGCTGCTTTTTTGTTCCATCTCCAATTCATCCAGCAGCCACCCAACCATGGTAACACAGCAGTGTTAACTCTACCCACTTAATCTTCAAATAAGCCAAAGCTACCAAGGCACAGGGAGTGTATGGTACATGCATTAATATAGAAGGTTTAAGACTGTCAGGCAAAAGAGACTCTTTCCAGCAGGGATGTAGTTCCAGTACACCCAGCAGGTGAACAGGCAGCCATTGGAACACACAAACTGACTAAAGCCACCATGATTTATGACAGCAGTAATTTTTTAAAAACATCAATACATTTGCAAATTCATTACTATGAGTAGCACATAGGCAGTTAATTTAAAATGAAACAAAAAAAAGGTCTGCTTTTAAGAGATCAATACTTCCCCCTCCTCCTTTCTTACGCAGCATTAAATTATGAGAAGCAATACAATGGATAGATCTTAGACTGGACTTTGCAAACAATATCCATATCCCAATTCCATTGACCCGGCCGAACGATCTTGGGCAAATAAACCTAAAGCACACTGAAAATTTCTCATCTGCAAAATGGACAGAATGTTATCAACCACCATTCTTCAGGACTTAGTGAAGAGCTTTTACTGAAAAGTGCTATTGCAGACTAAAGGCTACTCTAGAACAAAATGTAGGTTCACACAATCACAATTTTCAATAAGAAATTCCAAACTGGAAAAATCTGACATCCTTTAAAAGAAAACCAAACCAACACCCAAAATTTCATCCAGTTCTTCCCAAGTTCTAATTGCAACTTTAGTCGTAAGGCCACGGAAGCTTCTTCCCACTGAGCCTTCCCAGCAGCCAAAGAAATGGAGGCAGAAAGATCTGTGGCTTATTGGAGAACACGTCAGAGACAGAACAGAACCCAGCCTACAAAAACCGTATCCTGGCCAGGAAACCAAAATGAGACTTACTTTCTTCAGGATGCATTGACAGAGGAGTGCTTAAGCTGCACTGGATGGTGTACAAGTAAGTTTTATACAACAAAAACGTGAAACTGCACATGAAGTGGGACCAGATGATGATGCTGGTTCAGAGGAAGTGAGAGGAGCTGTTATTCTGTGATTGGATACATTGCTGTCACTTATAAAAGTACTTCTTTAGCCAAACAGCAACCTAATGAATTACCAAGCATTAAAAATTGATCGTCCCTACATAGCATTTTTTTAAACTTCTGTATTGATTCGTGTTTTCATTTTGCATAATGCACCAGAGCCCCACTAAGATCCATAGGAGGTGAAGGGGAGGGGGAACAAACTGAAGGTTCTCCCTGTTTGTTCTGTGCTCTGGTCACTTCAGAGCTATGATGAGCAAAGCCATCAGGAAAGCAGAAGGGATCCCGGCATCCTGCATTTAATATTCATTTGATCATTACCTGGCATGCCAGAGTGTTTAAATCTAACCCCTCCCCTCCCCTGCCCTGCAGGAAAGGCAGACAGAGCCGACTGCAAAGCATCTCAGGCAAGTAAGACAATTGACCTGACAACCGAGGGCACAAATCTTGTGCCAGAACAAACCATCCACAAGATTTCTACAGTCACTGTACATAAAAAAACCCGATCAGACTGCTGGTTTCAGACAGAGCCTTATGTCAGGCCCAGTATGACACAAGCACATTTCCCCAAACTACTTAAAGGTTATGTAATAGAGATCTGCAGAGCATTAGCAGTCACATGACATGTCCCACTAAGATTTCAAACTGCCACCTACAAAATTTAATTAGCAAGCAGTAAACAAGAGAGAAAGGAAGAGATTCACTCCTGGAACTGGTAGAGAATATTCCTCGTGTTCTAAACTGTGTTCAGAATTGGGGGCAGGGAAGTGGGGAGAGCAGAAAGGAAGATTTAACAAAGAGGTAAAACTGTGAATGTCACAGAAGAGGGAAAATTCAGTAAATAGGGGACAGGTTCCACTACATATTGCTTGTTACAGTGACAACTGTGAGCTTCATCCAGCCGAATTCTAAACACCCTCAATTCTGTCTCTCTTTGGTAAAGTGTTTAGCCCATTAGCACACTCCCAGGGATACTGGGCTGTCCCTCTGGGTCTAAGCTGGCACAGATCTATAAGAGTCCCTGCTGATTAATATCAGAGAACATTTTTAAGTGAGCTGGACAATGTACTCACTAAAGATGCACTTTCCACACGGGTGAAAAGGCACCATGATACTCCACACAGCAGTAACAAATAGCATTTTTCAACTGTATGAGAAGGAGGGACAAAAATATTCAGCAGGAGCTGAAATGGTGAAGTCCCAGAATAAATTCCCAATTCTGCAGGAATTTAGTCTTGATTTAGTATTTTTCTAAGCCAACCCTAAACAAGTTAACCTGCCTTAAGAAAGGCTTATTTTCCTTTCAAAGTTGGTGAGAAGGGGTATTATTGTAATTTTTTCCCCAATACATCCAGTGTAAAAATTTAATGAAACCATCTTGTAAAAATGAATTATGCTCCTCAATAAAAGAAAATAAATCTGTCTAGCCCCAGAGGAGGTGGAGCATGGAAGGAAAGGGGTACATAAACTGGCTGCCCATCAGGTCAGGCCTTAATGAAGGTATCACACTCAAGAGCTTGCTGCAGGATGATCTTTAAAGAAAAAATGGAAGGTGGTTTCTAATTGTCACCAGATGAGAAGAGAGAAGGGAGACTGTGCCACACTGTTATATCTGCACTGCCTTCCTCCTGAGCCTTCACAGTAATACCCTGCATGGCTGCTGCTTGCTAATCAGCATACACTGGCCACAGCAACACTGCCTTAGAAATCAGGCACTGCAGTTTGCAACAGAAAATAGTCAACCTTNAAGAAAAAAATAAAATAAAATCAAACTATGGTCTCATTTCCTCTGTCCTGACATTTGCACTGTAAATGTTTCTACCAAACCACTGCCACCAGCGGGGAAAGAAGGCTCTTCACTCCAAACTGAACATACCCATGAGCACAACAGAAAGTTCAGCTAATAAAAGGTTATTCCAAAAAGCTCAGAGTCAATTCAGATTCTTCTGACACTCAGCAATATTCTTCTACAGATCACTAAGACACAATGCAGACTGTCAAGTGATTTATAGGTAGCATCTAGAAGCATCAGTTGGGAGTCAGCATCCTGATGGAGTAAACAGTATTTGGTCTGAAATTCTCATTCCCTAAGCAGACAAAATAAATAGAATCTAGTGGAAAAGGTTCATTATTATTTCCATTTACAGAAAGAGAACAGAGCCCAAGAGATACTAACTGCTTTGCTCAGGGCCAGTCACAGAATCTGTGGCAGAGCTGGAAGTCACCCTCTGATTTCCACGTCAAGCACCACATCACAAGCACGAGCCAAAGTGTTGAGCCACAAGCCTTTAAGCCACTCTTAATTTCTTCACTAAAATCCCAACCACAGCTGGCTTTACAATCATAATTTACAGCATGAACATGCCTCCCACATGTGGGATGGTTACAGACAGCAAAGAAACTCTCCATGGCCACTGTCAAAGCTCAGGGTCAATGAGCTGCTCCACAAGATATTCTCCCAGGGCAATGGTAGCACTGCCACTTCCCAAGAGCCCCCTCGGAGCAAACAAGCCTGACAAAATCCCCCTTTTCCACCAGTGAACAGAAACTGGTTTCATGACACATTGCTTTGAAGAAGCTGCATTTTTCCAGCACTGTGGCTACACTCCGCTTCTATTTTTAATCATTATATTGGTGTGTATTTTTCAATTCTAACAGCAGTGAGGAAATGCTGCTGTCAGCAAAGCTTCATCACAATTCTCATCTGTCGTGGACAGGCAGCTTAGAAGGAACATCAACAATCAGAAGAGAGATAAATCATCAGTGGCACAAGGAGTTTTCCAGAAAATCTCAAATAGATTTCAGTTACTTAGTGCTATGATGGAAAGACTTCCAAAATGATGGTGAGGAATTGTTTTCTCTTCAGCTTGCCATGCTATCAGAGAGCTCACTGGACACACAAGCTAAGAAAGGGGGAGACAAAGGATTTACACAACATTCCACTTTAGTCAGGAGCTTTTGCTGAATAATATCCCAAAAATAAGTCCCAGGAAATGAGTCGTGACTAACAGATATCTCAGCTAGTGTGACATCTTTTGGAGCAGTGACGAAGGGCTTGCATCAATTTCAGTGAAATGGCAAACAGCCTTGACTCTCAAACCATGCTTCATTCAAAGGACAGGACAGTGATGTATCACCAACTAGTTATTTTCAAGAAATAAAGTCAGCATGATTTTGGTATTTAGTTTTGGTATGTGGTGGGGCGTTTGACACACAAAAAGGAAAACCCCTAACACCAGAGGATATTAATTATCCAGTGATCCCAGGCATCTTATGTCTCTCGTGGCAATCAAGGAAGACTCATTTTATAATAAGCTGTGGCCAGAATGAACACTGTTGTGTTTATACATTCATTTCATGCTCAATATGGCACACCTATCTAAACCACAATGTATATGCACCTCTAACATACATCTGAAACAGAATAAGCTGACATTCAAAGAGACACATATTTTGTATATAAACAAAAGTACATAGCTAGCTTGGATAAATATGAGGTTGGCCACATATATAGAAAGATGTTTAAGATTTCTGAGCTTGTACTTGTCAGTTCCCTAAAGTATCATGTATCTATTCAGACCATTTCCATGCAGAAATCTGTGGCACTGCACTGTCCCATATTTTGTTCC
The DNA here is from genome assembly GCA_013396735.1 of Grallaria varia. Taxonomy (NCBI): domain Eukaryota; kingdom Metazoa; phylum Chordata; class Aves; order Passeriformes; family Formicariidae; genus Grallaria; species Grallaria varia. Next base: position 43,552 of record VWZG01011744.1, on the reverse strand, counting down.
ATCTTGCTTTTCCTACCCCTAAAACCCACGCGCTGTTTAAAAGCTGTAATTTGGTAATAATTCTAGAAAATTCAACACATTGCATTTCTCAAACAGGTGTTCCAGGTACACACAAATATATAAAGTTGTATGTAATAACACTGTACCTCTGTTTGCTGTCTCTAGCACACAGTCAAGCTGTATTTTAGCAGGATGAAACCCATCCTAACTAAGAAAAATCAGTGTTGCTCTCTAGTCTGCAGGCAGCATGACCACTTCACTAATTTCATTTAGAGTAGGTCCTTTCCTTATTAAAAAGGAAACAGTCTGCACGAAGCCACTGACCAGGACCACCAGATCCAAAACAAAGAACCAAAAGGCACTAAAAAAGACCCCAAACACCCTCCTTTAGAGTACTAGAAGTAACACATGTATTTCAAAGGATATCTACAGTGGTGAGTCCTGGCTGACATCTGTAAGATTTGATCTGAATTACCTCCCTCATTTGTCAGCTGGGTAGACTTGAAAGGCTTCCTCTAATAAAAATGTAACACCTCCTCATCAAAAAAGCTGAAATACAAAGTGACTACAGTAACTTTCGTATCAGTTCATGCACTGCTATTTTTTATCACACTGAAATTATGGGGATGCCATAATTTCCTCTGCTGCTTGGTCTGTGTTTTAATATTTCATGCTGTTTTCTTAAGGCAGTTCTTCTCTCTTGCTAAGCAATAGTCATTATTTGTATTTTGATGTTGGCATCATAGTATTCTTTTCCTGCCTCAGCATGCTTGGTGCAATTCTTAATGTTAAAATCAATGGCTTTGAATTTAAGTATTTCTTCTAAGTATATCAAATCCCTTGAGGAGCATACCCTTTATTTACTAGATACACCGTCAAGACTCATTAATAAGTTATTCTGCTGAGTTATTTTATATATAAACTCTGCATCACTACCTGCACTGGACAAAAAAAAAAAAA